>BGPR01025001.1:0-11073 GCA_013235015.1 Araneus ventricosus | reverse complement strand
TCATCCACTATCATATTAATCACACTTATTTTTATTTTTAATTTATGGTGTATGTAAATTTTGTATCAGCTGTGAATGCATGTGTTAATGTTCAATTTGATTGTAGCAGTAATAGATAAAAGAATTTTAAAGCAAAAACTTGTGTCCCCCAATTAAAAAAAAAGCTGATAGTGAAATGAAATTTATAGTGTTTATTAATTTTTCATTATTTTAGCATTTTGGACATAGTTTAATAATTAGAAAGTATCTACAGTTTCCATAAATATTTTTTTGATTTATGTGTTTATTTTATTTGGATAAAATGTGTACTCCTCATAATAACTTCCATTAATAAGTTTTTGAAGTACAACTTAGGGAGAAAAAAAAATTGCAAAATTTAATTTGCCTGTCCACAAAATGCTTGTGTTTGTCAGACTATTCTAATTAAAATTTAGTTATCTAAATTATATCTAATACATATAATATAATTAACATTATATCTATGCACATTCTGCAAAAACTTTGTTAAATGAAGTAATTCCCCTTTTTGGCTCGACTTAAAATAATGAAAATTATCTTTATCGAATATATTAATCACATTTATTTTTATTTATATCACTTATTATATTTTTATGTATACATTCTTAGAATGTTAATGAGAATTTCTTAATCAATCTGGATTTCTTCTTATAGATTTACTTTCCATTGAGATTATTTAAATTCTATGTTTTGTCTCCTATTGATATACAAGTTACCTAACTGATCAAGCCATTTACAAGCATAAAACTAGTTTTTATTTTTATTAATTGTGCACTGGGATGAGTGTTTTTAGTTTAATTCATCCACTATTAGAATATTTGGGGGGGAGGGGGTGCAGTAGATTATTTTGGGTACAATTAGCTTTTTCAATTTCTCTCGCATCTTCATACTTCCCTATAAGAATGTACTCTAGATGTTGAACTCAGTGCTGTGGGGTAAATATCTTTTAAGAAATGATATTTTTTTAAAATTTTTTATTTTAGGTTATGCTATTTAATCATCGACACTGACATCTATAAAATGCCTTGGTATACTTGCTTCAAATGCTACAAAGTTGTTGCAGATAGATTCTCTGAAAAAATAGATGGTATGACTGAATAAACAAAATTGCTTCTTTTTTCATTGCAGAATAGTAATGAATTTTCTTTAGAAAGTTATACAATGCATAACTTCTTTACTAAATATCATGGTTTTTCCTTAGAAATATAACTGTGTTTATGTCAACTAATTAAAAATTATCATATGTTTAGGAAAATCCATCTATTTAATATAGCTGCAAATTCTTTGCAACTTATACTAAAAAAATTACACACAATTTTTTATGAATAATTTTATTTCTCTCCTTCATAAAGAGTAACTTTTGCTTTAGTTTAAAATTTTGCATGCCATTGCTTGGTTACTAACTAAAGGATCTTACTGTAACTTTTATATAACAGTTATTTTTAATTACATTTGGAAGGTTACTAATTGAGGTCATACTTCATAGTTTAATTGCTATGCCTCTGTTTTTGTCTAAGGTTTACAGACAAATTTATTAAAAGCTCTATTTATAGGAGATATTACTGTTTGTAGTGGACTTGGAAATATTTGTTTACATTTTTTTATATATATATATATATTAGAAAATTGATTGCTAATGCTTGCAGAGTTGTTCCCAGTAACTGGCCCATGAAAGAAAAAGGTACATTTTTGTTATTCTATCTTAATTTTAAGAGATTTTATAGAATTTTAAACACACACACTTCCAGAATAATCAAAATAATTTTCAAACTCAATAATCATTGTTGCATTGAGGCTGTACTTACACGACAGCAAAACATTGCGAGCTGTTCCCCAATGTCTGCTTTCCATTTACTATAGTTGTATGCATCATACAGTTGCACCAAACAAAAGTCACAAGAAAACGTTTTCTAGAGGTCCCATGATATACTTCAAAACAAAAAGCTAAATATTATATAAAAATTTGCAGATATGTGTGGGAAACAAATGGATGTGTGTCTCATCTTAAAAATGACAACTATCAATAGAATGGTGTGGGGAGTATGTGTCAAGACCTAATTCCATAATTTGTTCAAAAAGTTTATTCAAAACCTTTTTTTACTGTTCTGTATGTAAGAATAATTAAACCATTAGTTTGTAAAAGACATTTACAGAACATTTTTAACTAAATGTTTATATGGAAACCAGTGGCGAATCCAGGATTTGGGTCGGGGGGGGGGGAGATGAGGTATAAAAAGTTTTGTATCGTCGTGACGAATGTCAAATCTTATAGCTTATGTAAACCAAAACACTAACTTTACAGACTTTACTCACCTAACAATAAGAATCTTAAAGAACACGACAATACTTTCGATAATTTAACAAAAAACGCAATGAAATAAACTAGAAAAAACATTCTTTGACCATGTCAATGCTGCAAATATGAGTGGAATGACTACAAAAGCGAGAACTTTCAAGCCTGTCAAAAACCAGGAAGAAATGTTTTCACTTTCTTTAAAGGGAGATTAAGAAAAAACAGCTGTAGTGATTTTAGATAAAAATAAAGAATTCTGGTCTAGCTCTGAGGGGGGGGGAACCTGCAGCCCAATAGCCACCCCCCTGGATTTTTAGAATGTTAGTGAGAATTTCTTAATCAATCTGGATTTCTTATAGATTTACTTTCCATTAAGATTATTAAAATTTTTAAAAGTTTTGTCTCTTATTGATGTACCAATTACCTAACTGATCAGGTCATTTATAAGCATAAAACTAGTTATTATTATTATTATTAATTGTGCATTGGGATGAGTGTTTTTAGTTTTAATTTTTCCACTATTGGAATATTGGGGGAGGGGAATAGATTATTTGGGTACAATTAGCTTTTTCCATTTCTCTCGCATCTTCATACTTCCCTATAAGAATGTACTCTAGATGTTGAACTCAGTGCTGTGGGGTAAATATCTTTATATATTTTAAGAAATTTGATTTTTTTTATTGATTTTAGGCTATGCTATTTAATCGACACTGACATTTATAAAATGCATGGATGACTTGTTTCAAATGCCAAAAAGTTGTTACAGATTCTCTGAAGAAGTAGATAGTAAGACCGAATAAACAAAATTGATTTTTTTTCATTGTAGATTAGTAATGAATTTGCTTTAGAAAGTTATATAATGCATAACTTCTTTTCTAAATACGATTGTTTTTTCATAGAAATATAACTGTGTTTATGTGAACTAATTAAAAATTATCATATGTTGAGGAAAATCCATCTATTAGTGACATCCATCTATTTAATATAGCTGCAAATGCTTTGCAACTTATTCTAAAAAAATTGCACAATTTTTTATGAATATTTTTATTTCTCTCATTCATAAAGAGTTAACTTTTGCTTTAGTTTAAAATTTTGCAAGCCATTGCTTGGTTACTAACTAAAGATTCTTACTGTAACTTTTATATAACAGGTATCTAAGGTTAACAGAGGTCCTATGATATACTTCAAAACAAAAAGCTAAATATTGTTTAAAAATTTGCAAATATGTGTGCGAAACACAAATGGATGTGTGCCTCATCTTAAAAATAACCAATCATAATAGAATGGTGTGGGGAGTACATGACAAGACCCAATTCCATAATTTGCTCAAAACGTTCATTAAAACCCCCTTTTTCACTGTTCTGTATATAAGAATAATTAAACCACTAGTTTGTAAAAGACATTTACAGAACACTTTTCAATTGTTGTGACAAACCAATTGTTTAAAAAAAATCTGAGCTATGTCCTTCACTATGTTGCATAATTTTTTCTTTAATTAAATAATTTATTTTGCAGGTTTCGGGAGGATTAAAAGCTTCACTAGGCAATCAAGGAAAACTAAAAGCATTTTATTAAATTATTTATTTAGAAGTTTATTTGTGAAAAAATATCTTGAAATATTTCAGTTCAGAACTGCATTTATATATTGCATTGAAACAAAAATAAATGTATAAAAAGTAGTGAGATTTAGTCTTTTATTTGATATATGTTTACTAGTGTGTGTTTACTAGTCAGGAATGATTGTATATGAACACTTATAGATTTAAAAGTAGAGAAATATTATATTTAATTGTAAGTGAGAATTTTATGTGTGATATTTTTATATGAATTTTACCAAAATATAACTGTAGATATTTTATACAGAAGCATCAGTTGTATTTGTAAATAATTCAAGATTTTGCATTGAAAAAGTGTCTGAAATGCACATTTGCCATGTATGAAATATTAGAAAAACAAATAATGAGCTTTTATTATTGGAAAATTTGTTCTTGCAAAGTGTTTATTTGTGATTTTAGAAGTCAGTTTTTTATGTGTGCAATGTATTTCAATAAATTTAGACACATTGTTAATTTTAAGTATAAAATTTACAGATAAATATGTGTAATATTTTTATAAATGTCAAAAATTTTGCTTGGGGTGTGTAATCAAGAGTTTTAAGTAACAACTTTTTTACTTATTTATGTTTTACCTTTATTTAAAACTGCCTTTACACCAATAACATTTATACACTCTAGTTGGTTACATTTTGCTTCCATGTAAATATAGTATAATTTAAAATTGTAACACATTTCAGTATATTCTTTCTCTTCAAATTTATTTTAAGCTTTTAATCCATGTGCAGTTCTAATTTCTCAATTCGGTACTCATTATAATGAGTTTTTATTCTGTAATTTATCATCAGTTCGATTCTTTTTCAGTAAGCATTTTTCATCTTGGTTGTTATTATAGGAAGTGTACTACAGTGAATTTATGTAAAATTGTATTTTTATGTTGTAATAAAAGTATAAAAATACTGTGTTGCTGTTATTTGTTACTTGAGTTATTATCTATAAATTAGTATCTTATGTGCAGTATTATTTGTAATAATAAATGGAATAAAAAAAACTTATATTCATTTATAAAAACATAAGTTTTTGATTAGAGCAATTAATTTCTTATGATTTGTTAAAGAATAAAGATTTGAAGTAATATTTTGGCAGTTTCTCTTGTTTAAATCTTTGCAAAAATATATATTATTAGGTAAGTATAATTATACTATTTTTATATTTATGCTCCAACATCTTATTCTGGTACTCATGAAAAGAGCACTAATTAGTTATTGAAGTTTTGAGCAAAGATCATTATAACCTTTACTGTTAATATAACTTAACTTGAATTGCAAAGAGTAGTTTTAATGTTTCTTAGAATT
The DNA here is from genome assembly GCA_013235015.1 of Araneus ventricosus. Lineage (NCBI taxonomy): Eukaryota > Metazoa > Arthropoda > Arachnida > Araneae > Araneidae > Araneus > Araneus ventricosus. Next base: position 5,854 of record BGPR01025001.1, on the reverse strand, counting down.
CTTATGCAGTTTTAGAAACAAAGTATTTTGTTAAAATTTCCAGTATTATTTTACATACAAGAAATGTAATATACTGTTTCAATAGATTTTTTTAGGATGTTCATTCCATTTTTAAAAAAATAAATTTCATAAATATATATATATATATTCATTTTAAATAACTGGTAAAAGTGTTTTTAATAATGTATATTGTACACGTACAGTGATTCTGAGTTGGGAGAAGGGCAGGAAACTAATATAATTAAGCCTTAAATCGGGGAAATTTTTTCACAGTTTCTGTAGCCACCTCCCCTGTATTATATTTTTTAAGCTGATTCAGTCTGTCAAGACTTTACTAGTCAGTGCAAACTCAAAAGCCTTATAATTAATATTTTCTAAAAATTATAATTTGTAAAAGAATAAGTAAAATTCATGCAAATAACTGGTGTGCTTTAGATGTTCTTAAAAGATAAATGGAAAATAAAGCTACAATATTACAGAATATGGTGAAAAATATGTATTTAGAGAAATGCAGATTTAGGTAATGCAGTTAAATAAAAAAAAAACAGATATTGGTCAAGTTTAATGATTTTGTGAAAATTGCTAAATAACTGCAAATTGAATTGAAGACAAAATACAAATTCTTAAATCTACAGGATATTTAAAGAAAAAATAAAAAGAATTTTGCATATTTTATTAAATTAAATTGAAGAAAAAATGCAGTTTTTTTCTTTATTCAAAAATCTGCAGAATATTTAGAGGAAAATATAATTAGAAATTTTTTTGCAGATTACATTGAAGAAAAAATGCAGATTTCTTCTGCCTTCAAAAAATCTGAAGAATATTTAAGAGAAAAATATAAGAAAATTTTCTGCAGATTAAATTGAAGAAAAACTGCAGATTTTTTGTCTTCAAAAAATCTGCAGAAATCTTTAAGAAAACCTCAAAAAAAAAATTCTACAGATTTTTTTGCTGGGTTATTAAAAAATTATTTATTATAAACCGTGCTATATAGTTTACAATTGTTTCCATTATAGAAATCTGTTGCACTGTGCAGAATAATGCAGATATTAAAGAAGCACCCCCCAATTGTTTCTTACTAGTTTTTAAAATAGCAGAAGTGATGAAACTAGGGTAAAAGACCGTTTATGTTGGTTAAAAAGATTTACAAGGATTAAATAATAAGCGGCATTTTACTACCTCAAAGGGCATATTTATTCATAATGCTCTTTATAAGGTACTAAATCACTGGTCTCAATATTGCTTTAAAAAATGTTATCTTTTAAACGTCCAGAAATGTTGAATAATTAATTAATCAATATTAAAAGCATTTAAAAAAAGCGTTTTTTTTAAACGCTCTGAATAAGTTTACAAACTGATCAAAAAGGAACGAAATCACACAATAAAAAGATTTCCAGAAAAGATCGTTTTTCTTTTCAACGCTCTAAATAAAGTTACAAATTAATCCGAAAGGATCGAAATGAGTAATGAAAACACTTCCAAAAAAGAGCGTTTTTTCTCAAACGCCCCCTTTAACATTAAAAATTAATCGACAAAGAGCGAAATCATTGCTTAAAATGTTGCTCAAAAAGGAGCATTTATTTTAACACGCTCCTTTTAATATTAAAAACTGATGGAAAAGGAGCGGAATCGTTCAATACAAAAAGGAGCGAAATTCGCTCCGAATATTTCGCTCCGCGGAAGGATTGTAAAACGCTCCGAAAGGACGATGCACTTTCAAGTACGGAAAGGAGCGAAAATTCGCTCCATCGGAGCGAATTTCGCTCGTTTGGTTTAAGCGTGTAGTGTTTGTACTATTTTAGTATTATAACTTATTATGGATTATCCTCTTAGGTTGTTCTTTTGTGGTTATTTTTAGCTATTTAGTTGATTATTTTTATTATGAATAAAGCTTATATGCTGAGTTATAACAAAAAAATGACAATGGGGCAAGATTACACACAGAGCATGGGGCAGGTTTACACAATGTGTTGTTCTAACTGGCACAAGTGGCACTTGCATTACACAGTCATTCCCAAAACCTGAAGATGTGAGGCCATTTCAAAAAGCAGGACGAAGGAAAAGAAGTAACAGAGGTAGGAAACATCAATTCTTACAGAAACACCTGTAAAAAATGCTTTACAAATATAGAAGGAGAAGTCAATAAAGAGGAAATTAGCACCAGCCCATCATACTATGTCTCAGTCAGTGAGCTCCACTAGAACACGTTATAATAATGAAAAAAACAGCATGGATAAAAATTTAAAAATAAGGAAAACCGTGTTCTGAAAGAAAATTTTGGAAATTTTGAGAGTAAAAAGAAACAAAAAAAACAAGAAAACTTTTGATTCTGATGACGATGAAATTTGGATGTGTATTTACTGTTTAAATCCATACGAGGAATCAAGATCTGGCGAACAGTGGGTACAATGCACCGAATGTAAGAGGTGGGCTCGTGAGGACTGTATTACCAATGGCAATTCAAAACATTTTGTTTGTATGAATTGTGAGAGTGATTTTGCAAACTATTAGGATTCACAGTAATTGTTTACAATCTATTGTGTACTTTTTGAAATAAACTAGGTTTCTTTGTATTTAATTTGTTGTATTTTATTCACTGTAAGCCTTCTATTTAATCATTTTTGGTAGTGTGTAAACGTGCCCCAGGCAGTATGTAAACTTGCCCCGATAATGGGGCAGGCTTGCACAGGTTACATCATGGTAAAGAAAATGGTATAATTACAAAAAATTATACCATTTTCTTACCTTTACCTATACTAATTTAAAGTATTTAAAAATATACACTGCTTGCCTTAGTCTAACTAATTAATAGATGATGAAAATGAAAGAAATACTTGAAGGCCTTAAAACAGAGAAATAAAAGTATAAAAGTTGTGTAACCTGCCCCGGTCTCCCCTACTTTTAAACTTCAGATTGTGGTAGATATTTAATCCATCTTCTGTTAGTGACCGTGGAACTCTTCTGTTCATTGTCTACATAAATGTTTCTAATGGAGTCAAATAACTGACCATATCATGTAACCTCTAATTCAATGTTCTTGGCACTATCTTTACTTTCTTATTTCTCTTGTAAAATAGGCATTTAATATCAGCATTAAAATGACCCAGCACATTTTATGGCCAGAGGTATGTCAGCTGGATTAAAACATGCTGCGGAAGGAATGAAAAAATAGCAACCATAACCATTCAGCTTACTGGATATATTGCTTAATGTAAGCAAAGCAATATCACGGAGAGCTTGGTTTACAGATTTCACAAAAATTATGAAGAAAAAAAATATGAAAGCTAAATTTATTAGGATATTATCTCAGATTACAACAATGAAAGAGAAGTATGCAATAAATGTGTTAACGTAATAAAAATATTTAACGCAAATAAATATGTTAAAAATTTTCACTTCACGGAGTGGATGAAAATTAGCACATCTACTGAAACTTAAATAGTACTTTTCTTGGACATGAATGACAACGTGGGGATAAAAAAATAAATGAAAATGCCCAAACTATTTTCCTTGAATGTGAGTACCAATGCGAATGTAAAAATCCTCAGTAAAAATATGTCTCTTTCTTGCTTCATATTATCTTGAAGAAAATTAAATATGTATTTTAAAAATTAACGGATTATTTTTGGTCTATTTGGCCCAAAATCTCTTACTAACCAGCAGTTTTGGCTTAAAGTTCGCTTACCAAAATTGATCCATTCAGCTAGCTGAAATTTTGAATACTGTAGATGAAACATGAAGCTATATGTTCCTTATTGAAAGTCTACCTATTGCAATGATTCTCATGAGACGACTTCCGAAAAATTTCTGCAGATCTTCACCGATCATGAACCCTAGAACTCAAAACCACTCTTCATTCAAAGGTTTATATATATAGGTGCATATATGTATAGCACTTTTGCCCATGTTATCTTGCGAACACGATAACTGGAGTAATTTTGTTTTAACCAGCGTCGGATATGTTGTAAGGATAGTAAAAATGTCGGCCGAGTTCGTTGATGGGCTATCCAGCTCAAAGGGGGTGAAACCATGGGGATGAAATTTTCATTTCCCCATAATTCTCTTCCAATTGAAGATAGAAAGAAAATTCAAATTAGTCGAATTATTGCTTTATCATAATGGACAATTTTTTGTATTTAAATTTTTTAACAGCTGCAATTGCTTAGAAGTTATGAGCTGAAATGTGATTTTCTGCCTCCCCTTAATTAAAATTGTCTTTAACCTATGAATGCTACACCTTGTTTGGCAGCTATCGTCATTTGCAGTCTCTTCCACCCTCTTTCAGTCTTGCAGCTCCAACCCAAATGAAAATAGAGGACGAAATGTTCTTTTCTTTATATATCCAAACAAAAGGAATCTACCTTTGCCTTCCGGCTTGCCGTCTGGAATTTTTTTTCCAAAAGAAATTGAGCTTCATAATATTTGGTGCATTTTACAAGTAAAGCTTAATGGTAAAAAGATTATCGTTCCCCGGAATAATCTGTGAACCCCTTCAAACCTGGTGTCCGGTATACCGGACATCAACTTTGAACTGCTGCTATTAATTCAATAATTGACGAAACTACATGCTGTTTTCTTTATTTGATTGTCGATTTTCTTATCAATATAATCGTTGCAAGAATATTTCGTTTCGGGCATGGAATCGTTTCATTTTTTTAAATTTTTTTCAAAACAAATTTGGAAAATCATCGTTCTTCCCAAAATGGAACTCGGTGGTGAATTTTTTTTTAAATTTTTTTCTGCTTTTAATCCTTTCTTACCATTAAAAGGCTTCTATAATATTTTATTACCCTTTGACAACCATTTTGAAGTGAAATTTGTGTCTTTTTTCAGTTGAAATATCCGGTGTTATCCGGGTGCCGGACATGGGGTAACGTCTTTAATTTTTCATCTACAGGCTTGAAATTTCATTTATGCTTTTATCTTTGCTGTAGTATACAGTACGCCAAAGGAAAAAAAATTATAACTCTATTATTTCTTAATTCCGAATGAAGGGGTTAAAAAAGAATTTGAGTTGCCCGTTCTGGTAAGGTAATATACAAACATTGTTGAAAATCCAGAGGACCCGAGGTTGATTCCGAGTAAGGTTTGGGTGGCATCAGGTGTTTTGTTAGAAAGGAAAGGTGATTTCTATCTATGATGGCGTAAAATAACACAGTCTTCTTACTTTATAGGCGATAGTTTTTGTTCGGTCACCTCCTGCGTTGAAGTTGATTACGCACCACATGTAACAACAACAGAACAATTTAAAAATAAAGTGGTGAGACAGGAAAAGCAATTATTTATAGAGAGGATATATGGCTAACATTTATCTCGAGGAAAGTTTATTCACAATGTTCAGTTGAGCCTAACAATGAAATAAAAAATGTAGCGGTTACAATTCACCGCCTTCTCCTTTTTATGGTAGGTGGCGCTACTAGAGCCATCCGGGTTTTTCCCATGATGCCTCTCTCTCTCTTCTTCTTATGTGTACTTGTCTTGTGTTGTTGTTCTCTGTCTTGCGTCTTGTACCTTTTAATGTACTGTGTCGTGGAACTAGCCATCTGATAAAAATGGTTCCTTAATATTGATTTAATTCTTCAACAGCGGCATTCCATATAAACATGAGTCTCGTCCCTCTACAAAAACATAATATTTAACTTTTAATGAAGCATAGCAGCAAATAATATTTCCAAATATTGAGTTATTTTTTTATGAAAACATTAGATTACAATTCCATTCGAAATGAAGTACAAGAATTAAATTTCTCCTCGTAACGAAACTATGATACATGTTGCTTTCATAAACAGAAAAACGCAGAAAATATGCAGTAACTAAATAGTGATTTTATCTCCGAAAAATTAATTAAAATCGG
>BGPR01025000.1:0-22708 GCA_013235015.1 Araneus ventricosus | reverse complement strand
TAAAAGAGTATCATCTATTTTCATTCAGCAGAGAAATTTGTGCTCAGAAATATATTCCCCATTACTTTCTCTAACCTTAAGCTATCTATTTTATATCCTTATCATATCATTACAAAACGAGTCATCCTTGAGTCAGATCAACTCATTCACATTTTTAAAAAGGCTCGCAACATCCTTATTGACATTCTGTACTTGTTTCTCGCTTTTGCATTCAAATTATTCTTTAGGGATTCAAAATAAATAGTAATCATTAGCCCCTTAATCTCTTCTTGGTCGGAATTTTTTTTGAATTTCCGACCCAAAGAAAATAATTTTTTCGTTGCAGAAAATACAGGGTGTTTCAGTACAGCGGTTACAAACTTTCAGGACAGATAGAGTACACCTAGATGATGGGAAATCACATAGCAATGTATGGTCGGAAACGCTTTCCTGGCTCGGTAGTGGCGACACAAAACGCAAGAAAGACAGGACACGAATAAGAGGAGAAAACATGTTTTTACTTTCTCGTATACGAAGTATACAAAGAGAAAGTATTGTAATCGTCAAAAAATTCGAACTCGAGATTTTGACGAATCTCCACGTTTTAGACCTCCATGAGTCCGAAAAGCACAATTTGGGAATTATGTCTGTCTGTGAACACGATAACTCGAAAACTATTAGAGCTACGGGGATGAAATTTGGAATGTGGTCTTTAAACATAATTTGTAGGTTTCTATCAAATTTTGGACAAACTCCGTCAACGGGAAGTTTGTCTGTCTGCATGTTCGAGGTCATGCGAACGCTATAACTCAAAAACTTGAAAAGCCAGATGGATAAAATTTTATACACAGTTTTATCGTCATGAATGTAGGTCCGTATAAAATGTCGGGCCAAATCCGTCAACGGTTTGACTGTTTGTCGGTCTGTATAATCGCATACTTGTTAAGCCTTCGTTTCAAAACCATCTCCACGCGCATGCCTACTTAGCTATCTCTGGTACCAAGCGGGAAGATTACGTCACTTGTCCTTGAGACGGAGTTTGTGATTGATATTTTTTATCTCCTGTTTTGTTTTCGCTCGCTCGTATAATAGCGGATCTTCCTGGAGTGTGATGGAAAATAAATATTGCTAAGTTTTAATACATAGGCATCTCTTTTAATATGATTCTTCACTTAAATATTTTACAATCACTATAATCTGCAATGAAAAACCTTCTGATATTCGTTGCATTCTGGATTACAGTAGGTTCGATTTTTTTTATCCACGCAAGGGGAGGGGAAATGACAAATTTTTGAGCAGTATACGAGAAAGTTTATGGGAGGCCACTCCCACTGGTTTATTCTTAGTACAGCAAAAATGCTGGGAAGTCTTTGGTTGGTGTACGCGATAGATGTCGCTATGTAAACCGAAGCATCAGATGACAGTGCATGCGCACACGCGGTTTTTGCTGCCGCGCTCGCTATGAAGCTTCATTTCGCCTGCCGACAGAGTGGTAGTAGGATGGAACGTTACAAGAATGCTGAGCTCGCTGATATGCATCTCGAATACGGGGACGCTAATTGCAATGGATTATCCGCACAGCGGTTATACGCCCAACGTTACCCCAGGAGATAAACTCCCATCCACACCTTCTTTGCACGCACACACACAGCGTGGGGGTTTAGCGAAGCGAACGGCCTCAGTTAAGGGCCATCATCTTCGCTCCTGATAAATGGAATCAGTGGCTAAACGATATTGAATTCGACCTGATTTATTGGATCAAGATGCGTTCCATATGCTAAAACCTTCGCCTTATGAAGGTGACAGGACTGTGTGGTGTTCTTGCCTGGTGGGGGTGGGGAAGGAGATAGGATCTGTCAGCCTGCTGCTTAGTCGTTCATAAATGCGTTAAGCACTATGAGGACTTTGTCTTTTCTTGTTTTCGCTTCTCTGCACAGCCGTGCCGCTTCCAGCAGTGTCTTTGCACGCTTGCACCCTAGATTGTCCTACAACGGATCCTTCATCGTGGATACACAGGAACGTGAGCGAAGAGTAAGAATGCCAAACAATGAGGAGACTGTGTTGGATCTGGTACAGAACAATCCCGGTACCAGTACGCGGACTGTCGCCAGTCATGTCGGGATTTCCCATATGACAGTCTGGCGGATCCTGCATACTAACGACATGCACCCCTATCACATGCATTGCTATATGATTTCCCATCGTCTAGGTGTACTCTATCTGTCCTGAAAGTTTGTAACCGCTGTACTGATACACCCTGTATAAAATTATTATGTTTTACATTCAAGGCGGGAAATCTCACCGAGAAAACAAGAAGAAAATAGGACTATTTGCGCCATCTATTAGCAATGTTCAGAAATACAAAAAATAATCGCGGAATATAACGAGACTTCTAAGTAGCGATGAATACACTTTAAACGATGCAATTTATCTCTTCGTCGCATGACATGCGACGCCGCACGTGTGGGCACAAAAAGGCCGAACATACGACGCTCGACGCCGACCAAGAAGGAGTTAAGTAGAGTGAACACTGTGGGTTAAGTTTCCAGTCTATCTTTAGAATGAGCAATCATTCTATAATAAAATTACTGTCTATAGTGGTAATGATAATACAAGCAACCTCGAAGAATTATACTAGTCGTTTCCTTTGCAATGTACTTTGAATTCGAATTTTTCAGAGCAATTTATTGCTGTTATTATTTAGTTGGGCGCTATTGGCAGCCAAATATCCAGAGGTTTCTCAAAAGATGGATATGTTTCACTGCTTCTATTTCCTGTATGTATGCTGAATTTTAGTGCATGCATTGGAAAGGGGCTAAAGCAGTCACCCAATACCAACAATTTTGTCGCATATCAGGGCCAGGATGAGGACTACAACAAAAAATTAAAAGGATACTCTACCAAACAGTTACAGAGAAGATGCTACTTTAAGGGACTAGTGTTTAGGCCCTCTCTGTTTTCTCCAAGATTGGAAAAAAACTGGCCTCATTACAGAGGATCTTCCTCTTTTACATTACCAGCTCTTACAGAACCACTGCAACAGCAGCTCTGCAAACTATTACAATTATCATGCCATTACATCTTAAATCACAACAAGAAGCTTTATAGAAGAAGAAGCAATATCACGTGTCTGAGAAAGGAAATAGAATTTGAAGGTCTCTGCTATCAGCCATGGATTATGAAGAAAAAATCAAGAGCCTAACCACCCATCCTTCATTATTTAATATCATAAATCAAATATCTACAGCAGAGCTCTACAAAGAGAACAACATCCTCATGTTCTTTACAGATGGTTCCAAAATACAAATGTGAACAGGATATTCTTATTGCGCCTTTAAAAACAGTATCAAAGTCCTGGAATTGAAGGGAAATTTAGTAAAACTCCACACTGTGCTTCAGGCCGAATTGATGGGACTGAGAGAAGTGATCACCAGAGCAAGTCAAAAGAAAGAATTAACTAAAATTTGGGCAGGCAGTCTTTCGAGTGTAATAGCAGTGCTTTGATCATCCTTTATCAACTTGTCAGAGACACCCAGTCCCTTCTCATACAGAATCGAAATATTCTGGTTAGATGGATCAAAGCCCATGTTGGCTATCGGGGTAATGAAAAAGCTGATGCTTTCGCCAAAAATGTCATAACAGAAGGCGTTGAATTGAAAGCTCTAAAGTCTTGATGCGAACTTAAACAACATTTAAAAGAACTGTTTTTTTTAATGGCAAAATCTTTGGGATAATGAAACACTGGATGTTCTGTTCGTAAAGTGCTCAAAACATTTAAACTAAAACCAGTCTTTTAGACACGTGAAGAAATTCTGTTTGTCACATGACACGGTCCATTTCCTTCGTTCCTTAACCGTTTCCATTTATCGGATAGTGACTCTTATGCCTGTGGAGAAGTCGGCGATCCCACCACTATGCGACATCTTGTCCATTGACTCTCTCTTGGAGTATTAGGACATCATCTAGTTCACTGGAAAGACTGTAGTACCGAAGAGTTCTTGAAAATTGATTTCAAGAAAAAGAATAACAAACGTGATTAAATTCATAATAGACAATGAAAACATAATTCGACTCGATTAATTACTCAACTGTATTTGAACAATAATTCTAACTTATCTTGAATTTCATACACTGAATATACTATATCCTTCCGTTCCCATAATTCTTTAATAGTAATCTCCCAAATCCTTGCATTCGACACTTAACAAGCAGTGGTTTCCCATCTTTACTAAGTTACTCAACAACCTGTGCATTGACGTAAGGTTTTCATGTTGTTCGTCATCAGTTTCTTTCATCATTATTCTTTTCATTTACACCATGATAATCAAGACATTGTATATATTCTTTTATTTTGTTGTCAATTCTATGTGTATTCATCATCATTTACTATTAACATCAGCTTTGTAATTTTTTCGTTTGGTATTCTTCTGCATGCTGCATTTTTTTTTCGCAGCTCAATATAGTCCACCTACATCTATACCAAACTGGATAGGAGCCACATGAGCTCTAGAGACTGCGGTGTGGTGTTAAGTGCATTCGTGCATTCATTTATTGACCAATTCTCTGTACAAAGAGCATAAAAGCACTAATACATGTAATAATTTAGAATTTTTCCCATCTTTAAAATGAATCTTTTTTAAAGCTGCTTAATTTTTAATTACAAACGTATTACTTCTACTTTCATCTTATAATAAAACCATTTCTACTTTTTAACTTAAAGCGGCGGTAGAAGATACGTGTTTTAGAGAGCCCCGATTCGTGATAATGTATATTCGCAATTTTGTGGCTGTATATTCTGCATGGGGTGCAAAGGATAAGGAAAAGATGTTGTGGTGTTTTCTGTCAAAAATAAAAATCGTCTTTTTCTTTCATTATTTGAAAAAAAGTAAACATTTTGAGTTTCATGGTTCTTTCTGAATTTTTTAGCTTTTTCGACTTCATTAAATTGAAGTTAAGCACATTTTCAAAATCTGAAAAGGTTTCGGAATTTAAACATTTTTGTAATGCCTTGGAATGGTTGCTGAAATCATTATTGAAGAAATGCAGAATGTATGAAAAGAACACTACAGAAGATATGAAAAAGAATGATTTCGTCGAATCTGATATTCTGGGAATGATAAAAGCTAAAATTATTTTATGAATGTATGTGCCATTTATTTTCATTTCATAAACGTATAAACTGAATTCATCTTGATACTGTAGAAAATACATTTTCGAGTTCGCAATGAAAATTTCAAATGAATAAATCTGATGAAAAAAGGAATTTATGCAGAAAATCTTCAAAAATTCGAAATATCTTATTCATTTCTTCCGTTCAAATTTTTACATTTGTCATTACCTCTCCATGAAATTGTATCAATTCGTATTCTATCAGCAATATCTGAAGAATCATTTTGGTCATATGTCCAATATAATCTGCTGGCAATTTTTTATTCCCCTACAGGATAACGGATTTAAAATAATTTAGGTATTTTAGAAGTGATTATTTGCAACTACTTTACATTTGAATAAAACGTTAACAGCAGACACTGTATCTACAGATAAAACATTATTTTCTGGTACTGTGTCTACGACTCAAGATATTATTTTCAGGTTTTGTCGAACTCAATATGATTCAGTAGAAATTTTGAATTATTCTTTTTTATTTAAAATAATTTGTGAATTTATTGAAAGAAACATTAGTGTTATTTTGCGAGGTTTATCAGTGTTTCTGCGAAAGGGGCAAGACTTTTGGTTTCCATCTAATCTGATTTCGAGTACTAGTGACCAAAGTATTTGATTTATTTTGCTTGTAATAATGTATTTACAGAACCTTCCAGTGATAAAATTGAACTTCTTGGTAAGTTAAAGATAAAAATCAAATTTCTTTAGCTGACGCTTATGTCAGCTGTAAGCCCAAAAGATGCCATGTTGAATTTAAAGCAACTTTTTCAGTTGTCAGAAATCTAAAGTCAATAAGTAATACAGAACTATTTCACATCAAGATCGAGTGACATGACCGGTAATATTTACTATAAGTAAAAATTAAAAATTTGCTAAAATTATATAATAAAAACCCTAGCGTGCAAAATCTAGTGGTTTGTGCTTCTACTACTTACAAAAAATCAGGGAGGAGTTATTTGATAAAAATAACTAGAACCTAAATAATTCGCAACTCTTCTTTTCTCCATTATTTCTTGAAATTAATTAGCAACGATGCGCGTTTTCGCAATCATGTGCATTAATATTTAGTTTTTAGAAGATTATACCTTTCTTACGTCTGAAAAGAACTTCGATATCTGATACATCTGCTCCTTCTTTTAGTTTATTTTGTCTATAATAAAGCATCTCTTATAATAAGTAGATAAAAAAGTAGCTCATAAAGATAAACAAAAAAGTTAACTTACACCTGCTGCTATCTCATTCCTTTTTCTTCCTCTGTCCAAGAATGGAAACTTTTTGAAAATTATCAATTAATATTTATGGTTTACTCCTTCTTTTAATTTATTTTGACTATATTAAAGCATTTCTTATAATAAGCAGGTTAAAAAAGTAGATGATGAAGATTAACTAAAAAAATTAGCTTACAACATCATTAGCTATCTCATTCCTTTTTCTTCCTCTGTCCAAGAATGGAAATATTTTGAAAATTATTTATTAATATTTATGGCCAATTAATTGTCGGTAACAGATAGTTTCTTTCCGAAATAAAAGAAAAAAAACCTGTCCGAAGATTTGCAGCATTTTTTCCATTTTTCCTTTTGTGAAAAGATTATATTTGATAATTAGGTGTTAATTTAACCATCATTAAGTTAAACGTAACACAACTTTCGTAAGCCTTTCTCATAGGAGACTTCTCTCCAAATTCACTGCTTAGAATTTCATTACTTCAGTCTTCGAATTGATCCATGGTGTATCCTCTTGCAAATTTCCAGTCAGATTCTGTAAGCTCCTTCTACAAGCATCCTTCGAAGCGGAAATGAGAATGCACGGTTTTCATATCAGACGGATTCCTCTTCGAAGCATGCGTGACTCAAAACAAAACCCCTCTACAGAACTCTCGGAGAAAATTTTTTTAGTTAAACAAAGTTGCATCACGAGCTACATTACGCTGAGCGCACGAAATTCAATTTCAGGAAGAGGTCACGAGATATTTGCCAGATTTACCGTACGTGATTTGCAGCGCGATCCTGTTTCGAACCTTGAAAGGAACTCTTAAAGTGAAGAAGCTAGAAATTTTTGAATCAAAGCGACTACCATGTAAAGAAGAGGATTATGGGAATAACCAAAGTGGCTGTCTCTATAAGTAGCACATTAAATCATTTATATATAAATTCGGATAGTACTTAATAGAATCGATTTATTGATGCAATCAATTTTCTATCTTTTTCTCCTTCTTGCATGCAACTGTTCTTCCTTACTTTAGAGAATTTTTGTTAATACAGTAAAACTCAGGCTAACCGAACTCGGGTTATCCGAAATGCCTCAGTATTGCACCGGAATAATCCAGAAAGCGAGATTTTTTTGCAACAATATCCCTACTTCCTTTCTTTTAAGCCACACCAAGAAAGTCAGAGATTAATTTTAGAAAGCTAAAATTAAAATTAATTTGTATTAACAATAATAATAATTACAATATTGTTTGCCTGTGCCTGTCAGGCGCAGTGCGCCCGAACTCGCTGGTGCGAATACTGGGTCCGAACTCGCTGGTGAAAATGTTGTGCCCGAACTCGCTGGTGCGAATATTGCGCCCGAACTCGGAGGTGCTATTATTGCTCAAGTAGACTTTTCTTCTCTCATGTTCTTCACATGAGTGTAGCGTAGAGAGAGTTTTGAATTCGTTTTACACTCAAAATTTTTCAGAATTACATAATACAATTAGAAGCAAAATAGTAATAGATGTTCATGGCTTAACCGAAAAATCTACCCGAAACGCCACCCTTCCGCTTTAGTTCCGTTAACCGTGGTTCTATTATACAGGGTGTCCAGAAAAGGACTCCCTGATTTCAAAATTAAATATCACTTAAAAAATTAAATATCTCTGAAAAACAGACTGATAGGATCGCAGTAAACGGTATGTTTATTAGAAGCTAAAGATTTATACAGCAGTTTGAAATAATAGTTACAAAGTTGGCATGATGGCGCTGTAATTCTGCCACGTAATGCCTAGTATATAAATAGTGATTGGAAGCCCAGAGCGATCAGTTCCACCATTGAAGCGTGAAAGGAGGTTAGCGTACCGAAAGAAGAGATTAAAACCACGTACCCATTGAACAACGCGTTTTTCTGGTGCTAGAGTACCACAGGTTAAAAGAGTCCACGGCAACAAGGCGAGTTTTGCTAATGATTTATTGTTCCAAAAGGACCCGATGCGAAAACCATTCGTACGCTCTTCGCCAAATTTCAACGAACAGGCAGCGTAACTGATGATCTAGTGGGGACGCTGCCAGCAACCGTGTGTTACGCCTGAAAATGTCGCCAGTTTCTGGAATTACATTCAGCAAAATCCAATGTCATCCGTCCGTAGAATTGCATCTGAGACAGGTTTAAGCGTTCATAACAGAAAATACTGAGAAAGAGCCTACACATGTTTCATTCAAAATTCAAACCCAGGCCATACCCGTACGAGCTGTGCAACGCGTCGGGACTTTGGGCAATCAGATGCTCACAATGATTGATAGTGAAGGACTGAGTTGGCTGCATCTGGCTTTAGATGAAGCACACTTCCACCTGAATGGATTCGTGAATAAACAGAACTGGCGATTTTGGGGTCCTGAAAAATCAATTGCGTGAAAACCCTGTATTCTCCTTAAAGTTGATGTGCTGCAGTATAGCAGAGGCATTATTGGCTTTTTTCACTTGAGAAACGGTCACTAGTGAACGTTACGTTGCAATTTTGGAAAATTTGACGCCACACAGCAAGTGTTAGAGGATCGAATCTACGTACTGAAATGGTTTATGCAAGATGGATTCGACCACATCGTACCGAACAAGTGTTTCGCTTTCTGATGAATACTTCTGGAATCGAGTCATTGCTTTGAATATCCCAAATTTACTGGTGCAGGCATGGATTGGCCATATTCGCCGATTTGACCCCTGTGACTATTTTTGTGAGTACATTGAAAGGCATTGTCTACCCGAAGCATCCCGCCACGCTGGACGAGCTTGACCGGCGATCTGTGTGGCATGTGAATCCATTTCTGTTGAGACACTACGAAATGTAGATGGCAAATTTATTCATCTTCGCTTGCGCCACCCTGCTGTGCCAATGGTGAACATTTTGAAAACATTGTGATGTGACTTTTTTAAAGAATGTTTTCATACGATTATTTCATTTATGTATGTTGATAGAGCTGACAGCGCCAGCGCCATCTGTTAGCAGCTTTGTAACTTATTATTTCAAACTGCTGTATGTACCTACAGCTTCACAATAAACATATCGAATGTTACTTCTTCTCATCGATCTTTGTAGATATTTAATTTTGAAATCAGGGAGTCCTTTTCACCCTGTATATTCTTATTTAATCTTTCAGTTTAAGTTAATCAGAATATGACGTATCGCAGCTAAGACGCATTGAATATGATTAACGCTTGTAATATAGTTTATTTACCGTCTTAAAAAATAAAGAAGACATAATTCCTTATTATGTGATATAAATATTCTTCTATTGCGAAATAAAACTATGTATTAAAAGCAGATTTGAACAAAACGCTAAATTTCACTCAATCCTTCTAGCCATTTCATGTACTCATGAAGGCTTACGAAGTAGTCTGATGGAGTAAATGCGCGAGCAGTAACTTCGTGCTTATTTTTCTGTCTCTCATATTAGAACTCCAAAATATTAAATTCAACCATCTATAGTAGTTCGATAATTTTAACAAACTATCGACTGAACTTGATAGTATCGAAAGTTCTCAAAACCACTCATACATCATAGTTTTCAGTGTTCTCAAGCTGAAAAGGTGTTAGAAACTATCAGATATTCCAGTGATTGTTCAGTCGATAGCTACCCACTCGATAGTTTTGAAATATTTGATAGTTCGTCAGCTCGATAAGTTTTAAAACTACGACTGAAAAATGCGCCTATTCGATAGCGTATCCGGGAGGAAATTATCGATGTAGTTTTAAGAAAGCTTCCGATGCTATCTGACTTGCTTTCCATCGATAGTTCTGAAGACCCGAACTAATGGCTTCCTGAGTTATGATAGCTATCGATAGCTTTAAGGAACACGTACCGAAAGATATTCAAAATGGATAATTATCAGGTACAGATTTCTATTAGCTTATAGAACACTAGAAAAATTGAGTTATTAATTTGTTTCAATTCCTAAAAAATCAATCTAGCTGTTTCTTTATGGTTTAGAATTATAAGAGGGATCCAACAAGAATTGTAAAAGATTCACACATCAGAATTCTCATTCACTCATGTAAGAGTAGAAGGGTTAAAAAGATTTTAATATAGTTAAATCAAAAAGCAATGATTTATTTTTCCTTTCATTATGCGTCTAAAAATAAATCAAAGGAAAAAAAAATCAAAATGATGAGCTTGATTGTTTTTACATTTAGCACATCAGAAATCAAAATGTAAATGTCATTAAAAATGATGCTCAGATGTGCATTTAAAGATTCTTGGAACGCCCCTCGTCTGCTCATCTTCCTTCATGTCTTCAAAACGTAATAAGTTACATTAAAAGTTGCAAAATACCGGTACTAGGGGCCCGAAACTTCAAAAATATCATAAAAGGCAAGAATGCCTGGAAAAATTTCGGTTTGTGGATAGGGATCAGAGGGACATCGATTTTTCCCCTTAAAATGATTCCAGTAAACGAAAGAGGGCGCTCAGCTGTCACTGCTTGAGATCATTTATAAAATCAGGTAGCAATAAAACACCTGCTATAAATGGATTCTTCATCTCGATCCCGGTAACATGCTATCGTCACCAGATCTGCTTCGGTGTAAACTTTTCTAAGAATGCAGTGAATCCACCAAACCATTGCATTGCGAAAGTTTTGCATTTCTAAAAAGTACTGAAGACGCAAAAAAGCCTTATTTCATTGAATGGATACTGAAATTTTTTTATACGAAAAAACGAAATCCGGATGTCCTTCTGATCATTCGCGCAAACCGAAATTTTTTCCGAGCATTACTTTTTTATTATGAATTTTTTGAAGTGTATGAATTCATGACGACCATTCCGAGTTACTTTCCTCTCAGATAATTTCACTCATTTTTTCTTATAATGATGTATATATTTTAGGAAACTGATAATCAATTTGGTTTACTGCCGCTATATATCAATTCTCCTGAATTATTCTTAAGAACTCACCCCAGCAACTTAAATTCTTGTCTCTAAAATCTCGAGAGAAAACTCTAAGCCTCATTGTCTGTTGCCTGCCATCAATCGGATACATACGAAAATTTCAGTTAAACCATAAAGCAATCGGTAAGTGCTGATGAAAATGAAAAAATAAATTTACTTTAGGCTACATCTTTTTTGTTGTTCGATTGTACGCTTGTAGAGTACCAGATTTTAATTCCAATATTGAAAGAAATTCAATCCGCATATTATTAGTTTTAAAATTCATCTGTGTTTAAACTATAGAATTTGATCAAAGGAAGCGTTTTTTCTTCCAACAAAAGCATCCTTGCCGATTGGTAACAAACTGTGTTAATAGCCATATAACACATGCTTAAAACAAAAATTATTGTTTTAAATTATTTTTCCCACGTTTTAGCAAATGAAAGTCAAAAAACATTTTTAAAGAATTTTTTTAAAAAATTAGGCATTTAATGATTGAAAAACGATACGTTACCTTTCCTTCGACTTCATCCCAGACTTCAGTGCAATCGTAAAATTCTTGCCCTCCCAGAACAAACTTCTCTGCTCTGCCGTGAATGAGCTGGAAGCTGGAGAGTCCGAACGCCGAACCCCAGATGATCATCATGATGAGGGGGCCCCTGGATTTGGTCCATCTCAGACTGAGGGGATACATAATGGCGTAATATCTGCAAGGGAGAAAAAGCAAAATATTTCAACAGGTTGGAAGTCAAAGAAGATGGTTCTTGTTCAGTTTTCTGGCGGGTGCTCAATTTAGCTACATTCATTGCTGGGTGTTACGGTTTCTAAATACTGCCTTGGCCTAAACATTTAATCAAGAATAACTTCAGATAGATCTCAACCTGAGCAGATTTCGAATATTTTATTTTTACATTTGAGGACGAACAGGAACATTACACCAAGCGCAGAGTATATCGTTATACATATCATAGCGATAGCGCATAACATTAACGTATAGTTAAGTACATTCGTAAATGTTGAGTGAGTGTAATGTTGCAGAGTTAACGCAGATACCAGGCAGTTTAAAATACAAAATAGCTTTAATCCAGTTTACTTAAAAAGAAACATGCTGCTGTCTTGCAGCTTACACACTCACTGACAGCCATCCATTCGACTGCTTGTCTAAAAACACAAATGAACAAAATATGTAGATTGTAACATCCAATCAACTTCGACTAGTGCCGTAACTTCGGCTACGTCATGAAAATTAACCAATGAGATGCGTTTCATTCAGTGACTGAACAATTTCATTTGAATTTCCAACAATAACCTAGCGATCTTAAAATACAGCAATAGTAACATATATACTGAGTATATACGCATGTATTGTTTAGCAGCGAATTCGGAAACCCTCCGCGATTTTGCGCATGCGCCGGTCAGGGTTATTTTCATCAAAATAGGGGAAAGTGAAGAATGGAAGGATGATGTTTCCTTTTCACTGAGCGTGATCTAACAAAGAACTCCGGAAATACGCTCATATGACTCATTGCCTGACACCCCTTTCCGGTGTAAAATCGTCCAAAAGTGGTAGTCTCGGAATCCGTTGCTGAACAGTACATCACACACATGCGCAACAGACAAAAGCGCCTGCAGCGCCGCCCTTGATATCTAATTATGTTAGCTTTGCTACAAATACTGGTTGCCAAAATGTTCTTTTTGATCAACCTTCTCGAATCATGGTTATTGTTAGACGAGATCTAACATTAATCAATCAGTAAAGCAAACCAGTTTGGGTTTATGCTAAATAGCTTCTATAAACCGTCACATCTTTTACCAATATAAATGCGGTTAGAATTGTGATAACGTTGATTACAGTAATGTGTAGTAGTATTATTAGAAATGACGAACTACTATTATCATCGCCCTTCTGCTGACCCCGGCTAATTTATTTCGTAAGTATGTTTAATAGAGGATTAAGATTAAATCGGTTGTATTTATATATGCTTCTATTTTTTTATCATCGAATAAAGATGTCTATTGTAACTATTATTAGTCGTCGTCAATTATCTTGTCGTTGTCATGAATGCATCTAAATATAAATTAAGTAAACTAATTGGGCTACTCTGTTTTTATTAGATATATTACTGATCGGTTTTTTTTTTGAAAACCAACGGTAATATAAGAAATTATGGCTTGGTTGCGCGCGCACACACACACACACACAACACTGGGTTAAAAGCCACCAATCTGATCATTTTTAATATAAAGATGGGAGATAGAATTATATGCAGAATATTCAAAGTATCTGAGCTAAACTGGCGAAAAGTACCAACTTTCATACAACATTTGGAAAATTCCAGTGATATTGAGTCGAACTTCTAGCCAGTCTCTTTTTAACATTAGTAAAGAGAAATTAATAAAAAACCTTCATTTATTAGAAAAACTGAAATGCATGTATTAATTGAACGTTAAATAGAAATTCTAAAATCTCATGCATTTGCGATTCGACGGTATGTTGCCGTTAATTTGATGACGGAATGCATCCGAATCTCTTTGACATTTCAGTAAGATGAAATTATTCGATTTGTAACTAAATGTCTTTTTATAGATTTTGGGTGTCATATCTCAAAATTTAGTTAAGTACACGCCGCTTACCACGAAAAATTGGGCCACTTATTTCCATAATGCGACAGACTGCTTTGATTAGTTTTTAAAAAATGTGGCACCAGAATTTTTTCTCTAATATGTCCCAACATTAGAAATATCTGAAAATAATTTTTTTTGGAGATGGGTCCATATTACGTAAATCCATGGACTTATACCGAAATCAAAAACTTGCGATCGCTGGATCACAATCGCTGCTAATTTACCCTTTAACCGGTCATTTTTTTACCAGAAGCGTTGACAAACCAGCGGGAGTGATCTCCCCTAAACTTTCTCGTAAACTCCAAACAATGTAGGAACAGGAACCCCAAACGGAGTGGAGAAAAAAATAAGCGAAACCGGTCATACCACAATTTCCGAAGGTCGTCCAACGCGGAAGTGGAATTAGAATCCGGCGTGATTACCAAAGGGCTGGGTGTAAGATAAAACCAGTACGCATGCGCGTGGAGACAGCGGATTCGTTGGAGATGCGATTATATAGACCTACAGACAGTCAATCCTTTGACCGTTTTGGCCCAAAATTTTATACGGACCTACATTCATGATGATAAAATTGTGTACCAAATTTTATTCATCTAGCTATTCAAGTTTTTGAGTTATAGTGTTCGCATGAGAGCGGACAGATAGACAGACAGACAGACTTCCCATTGATGGATTTTGATAGAAAAATTGATAGAAAATTTTGATAGAAACCTACAAATTATGTTTAAAGACCACATACCAAATTTCATCCCCGTAGCTCTAATAGTTATCGAGTAATCGTGTTCACAGACACACAGGCATACAGACACACAGACATAATTCCAAAATTGTGTTTTTCGGACTCAGGGAGGTCTAAAACATGGAGATTCGTCAAAACCTCGAGTTTGAATTTTTTGACGATTACAATACTTTCTCTTTGTATACTTCGTACACGAGAAAGCAAAAAGGAGCAATTTTTTGCTGCATAAAATGCACATTTCTGTTATTAGGCGGTAAAAAAAATCCCTTCTACGATAGACCCGGATGGAAAGCATTTAAGCGATATAGACAAGCTATGCCATCTATTGAAAAATTGTTATAGTTTTGTTATTAACTGTGGATTAAAAATTTAGTTTTTTTTTTTTTAACTATGGTGATGAAGACTTTTTAGGGGGCATTTCTTCACTTCCTTTCGGAAAAGAAAAACAAATCTTTTGAAATATTGAATTTCTTTTCAAATTAACATTTGTGTATTTGTTTAGTTACACTTCGAGGGGTTTTTCTGTTGTTGCTGTGTGGTTCAACCACACGAATAGTCTGTATTTGTTGTTAATGTATTTCACATTGTATGAATATAAGTCTATTTTAAGGTATTATGTATATTATTATTTTTGAGGATGGCATTGTTATTCTGTATTTGTTATTTTATCGTATTTATTATATTTTATTGTATTTATGTTTATACTGATTGTATTTGTTGAATGTTTGTACAAAGTATTACTTTCTCGTATACGAAGTATACAAAGAGAAAGAATTTTTTGAAGATTACAATACTAACTCGAGATTTTGACGATTCTCCACGTTTTTGACCTCCCTGAGTCCGAAAAACACAATTTTGGAATTATGTCTGTCTGTGAACACGATAACTCGAAAACTATTAGAGCTACGGGGATGAAATTTGGTATGTGGTCTTTAAACATAATTTGTAGGTTTCTATCAAATTTTGGACAAAATACGTCAACGGGAAGTCTGTCTGTCTGTATGTCCGAAGTCATGCGAACACTATAACTCAAAAACTTGAATAGCTAGATGGCTAAAATTTGGTACACAGTTTTATCGTCATGAATGTCGGTCCGTATAAAAGTTTGGGCCAAATCCGACAACGGGTTGACTGTCTCTCGGTCTGTATAATTTTACTTTTGAAACGAATCTGTAACTCCACGCGCATGCGTACTGGACGCAAACTTCTGTGTATGATAATCAGCGGCTTCTGCTTGGCGCTTTTTTCTTCCCTTTTGGCGAATTCTGATCCTTCTCGGATTATTTTATTGCCGTTTGTTTTGTCGTTTCAACGTATGTTGCAGAAACTTGTTGCGTTCTGGGAATAAAGCAGATTCGAAATCTTTATGCGGGGAACTGACTTAATTTCGCTTATTTTTTTTATCTTCACTGCGTTAGGGGTTTTAGCTTATTTTTTCCCTACATGTGTTAGGAGTGTACGAGAAAGTATAGGGGAGAACACTCCCGCTGGTTTGTTTTTTTACTCTTCCCCGCCGACCGTTAAAACGCTCCATACCCTATGGGTGAGTGGATAGGTGTGGGTAATAAATAAATAAATATAGTGTTATTACACGAATTAAAAATTCATGGCAAACCGGAGAAGGATAGGAGAAAATATCGATGTCGAGAGGACAAACTGGTTAAAGGGTTAAGGCAGGTTTTCACCCCAAAAATAAGCATCGTTTTAAACCGAAAAAAATATTTCTGTCATACAATGAGATATTTATCAATACTTATAAAATATATGAAAAAATATTCTTTATAAATATTTTCGAACAAAGTTTCTAAATGACTATCTGTTGCATGATTTGTTGATTCATTTTCAAAAAGTATACTAATAAACAACTATCTCGCAGCGAAGTAGATAAATTTGGCTGAACTGTAGCACGTCATTACTCTTGGTCAGAAATTTATCCCTGATCCTGTGAAAAATTGCTGCGTGATTCAGAACGGAGCAAGTTTCCTGCGTCAGCTTAACAAGTTGACGTGATAAATCTACCGCTGCAAGAGTGACAGGTAAGTCTGGACAGTATCGGGTACTTCCATTAGATATGTACCACCCACTTCCTTATCGAGATTTATCGTCAAACGATCCTTGCCGGGTATCATTTTTGCATGCAATATTTTAAATCTGTTCTATTGCGGCTGAAATATTGAAAGCACGAAGAAATGAATTCTTTAAATTTTCTTTTTCAGCCACAGGTTGTTAAAAAGGTTTCTTTTTACTTCTAAATAAAAGTTAAAATTAAACATTCTTTTCTGACTTATTACTATGTAGAAAATACCATAATACAACGTTCAGTAATATAATATACAAAGTGAGCTACTTCAAATATTTTGTTTAGGGCAATAAAGAAATCGAGTCTCTGTTACGTCAAATGGTTTTTGTGGGTGACGTTAGTACAGAGTTGCATATAAGTAATAAATCGCTTCGTTGCCAAAATTCGGCAAACATTTCATATAAATAGCGAAGAAACTAAACGGTATTTTTTTCGTATTTTAGAGTGAAAATATATGTATAGCAATTTACTTTTATAGTTTATAATTCTATACTAGCCGCCTTCGGCGACCAGCTGTTAGCCCGTTATATCTGTATATATTCCGTCTGTAATTATGCGTGTGAATTGGGAATAGAAATTTGTGCAAAGGGTGCCCATTGGACCTTATGCACCGTTTGGGTTGGAGAGTATAGAAAAACAGCTGTGGAGGAATAAACAAAACGATCGGTCTATAAGGGACTCAGAAATAAAAGCAGTTCCGAGTCAGCTGTTTAAGACTGACCAATGGCTGCCTACGGCAGATCACGTGTCGGAGGATGTGACGTCACATGCATAAGGTCCATTGGCGATTGTAGAGGCTGAAGGACTCTGCCAAAGTTTTATTTTGCAATACATCTCAAAACTGGAAGGTGGTGGGGTAGGCCACCAATTATGACTTATGCATACGTCATAAGCTTCAATATGAAATAAATATTATTGAAATTGATCAGGTGGTTGGGGCTGGGAACTCTGTTAAAGGTTTTTCCCCATAGAGAATGTACAGTGGTTTTTTTTTTATTTTCTTTCGAAAATGGAAAGTGGTGAGGGGCAAGCGACCCTTGATGGAATAAACAGACGTCACAATCTTCCATATGATATAAAAATTAGCGAAATCGGTCCTGTGGTTGGGGATGGTTTACTGACCATCTGATTTTGCCAATTTCTTTTAAATAAATAGATATCAGAGGTAAACTATTTGAAGTAAAAAATTATAGCATTTTATAGGAGAGGCAAAAGAAGTTCCGGAGCGCTGTGTATTGCAATGCGCAGTTTTTTTTATTTGAGAGAGGTTATCTCTTGTTCTTTTGGACCTCCAGCTGCGACACTTTATTCATCCGAAGTGCAGTCGGGATAGTGCAAATACGACAAGAACCTCGAAATCAGCAAAAGTGCATTGAACATGGTTTATATATGAGGCACAGATTTACCCTAAATATGTACTTCTATAAGTACATACTAAAATGTATTATTGTAATTTGAACTTTTGGCTACCGATTTAAACCGGCGGGAGTGTTCTCCCCTTAACTTTTTCGCATACTTCCCCAAACAGGTGCTGTTTCCCCTTCCCCCGCGTGGATAAAAAAATTCGAACTTACTGTAACCCAGAATCAAATGACTATCAGAAGGTTTTTCATTATAGTGATTGAAAAATATCTAGATAAAGAATCAAATTCAAAGAGATGCGTACCGATTTTCTGCTCTTACCGGCTCAAGGACAAACTGACGTCATTCGCTCCATAGCTTTCGCGTGCACAGAAAATTGCTTCCAGTGCGCATGCGCGTGGAGATAAAGGATTCTCTTCAAAAGTAAATTACACAGACCGACAGACAGTCAACCCTTTGACGGATGTGGCCCAAAATTTGTTACGGACCTACATTCTTGATGATAAAACTGTGTACGAAATTTTATCCATCTAGCTATTCAAGTTTTTGAGTTAGTGTTCGAATGACCGCGGACAGGCAGACAGATTTTACAAGGACGGCTTTTGTCCAAAATTGGATAGAAATCTACAAATTATGTGTCAAGTTCACATACCAAATTACATCCCTTTATCTCTAATAGTTATCGTGTTCACAGACACACACACATACAGACACAGAGACATAATTCTAAAATTGTGTTTTCCGTACTCAGGGAAGTCTAAAACGTGGAGATTCGTCAATATCTCGAGTTCGAATTTTTTGACGATTACAATACTTTCTCTTTGTATACTTCGTATACGAGAAAGTAAAAAATTCGAACCTACTGTAACCCAGAATCCGATGACTATCAGAAGGGTTTTCATTGTAGATTATAGATTGTAAAATATTTAGGTAAAGAATCAAATTCAAAGAAATGCGTACCGATTAAAACGCATCCATCAGGTTCCACTCTTGTCGGCTCAAGGACAAAGTGACGTAATCCTTCCGCGTGCACAGAGATTGCTACCAGTACACATGCGCATAGAGAATCGGATTAGAAAAACTGTTTTTGCAATTTTAACGCCCGTTTTTCAACCGATTGACACAAAAATTGGACACAAATCTACAATTAAGGTAAGAAGGCCACATACCAAATTTCATTCATCTAAGTAATTTTTTAAGATGTTATTGCGATTAAAAATATGCTATTATACAGACAGACAGACAATCAACCCTTCGACGGACTTGGCCCAAAATTTGATACGGACCTACATTCATGATGATAAAACTGTGTACCAAATTTTATTCATCTAGCTATTCAAGTTTTTGAGTTATAATGATCGCATGACCGCTGACAGATAGACAGGCAGACTTCCCGTGGACGGATTTTGTCCAAAATTTTATAAAAACCTACAAATTATGTGTAAAGATCCCATACCAAATTTCACCCGCAGCTCTAATAGTTTTCGAGTAATCGTGTTCACGGACATACAGACAGACATAGTTTCAAAATTGTGTTTTCGGATTTAGGGAGGCCTAAAACGTGGAGATTCGTCAAAATCTCGAGTTCGAATTATTTACGATTACAATAGTTTCTCTTTGTATACTTCGTATAAGAGAAAGTAAGAAGACATCCAATTTTCTATGCGAATGTAGTTAATACGGCTTTTTTCCAAATGGAATTTTAAACAAGAGGCCGAAACATAATAGACACATAAAAAACATTTTAAAGCATAAAACAAGCATAAACATATTGTGAGAACTTATTCATATATTTACAATATTTCACCAATATTCTTGCAAAAATATTGTGCATTGGTTACCAATAGATCAAAACTGTCGAACACACATGCAAAGCCTTCAGTCAGCAATGTCTTTTGGAGGGAAAATAGGAGTACCACCCAGGTGACGAAATGGGCCGAAATGTTCTTGTTCTACAGCTGGGACATATTACAGTGAGTTTCAAAGCAATTTTTATCCCGGTAGTTATTTTAAAATGTGAATGGGACGCATATGCCCCGTTAGTAGTCAAAGGGTTAAATTAAATTTATGCATGACAAAATAAAAATTAATCTTCATTAACTTTCATATTTTCTAGAGTTATTCTGTCTAACACGTTTTAACAGCTGCACAGCCTAAATCATTAACTTCATTATATGCGAAACCTTCAGCACATTTTCATTCTGTTCATGCGCCAACATTTAGTTCCAATACCAATATATTTTCCATGTTCTGTTAAATTAATTGTGGCTGAATTTAAAATTTTCTTGCGTTATTGAATTGATATTACTAACACGTTAAACGTAACCGTATGGTCACTAAAGGCGGCTATTTTAGGTTGGTAATTAAAAATGCATTTAAAATGCACTTTGCTTAAGTTAAATGGAGGGTTCAGATTTAAAGTGAGCCACATCCAAGAGATTCATTTCTGAGAAAAAAGATCTCGAATTTCATTAGCTGCATTTAAAATGAACAGTGGTTTTCTAATTATTTTTGGTGCCTGATGGATAGAAATTAAAATATCCGCCTACATCACAATTACACATAGAATACGAGGGTTGTGAGTTTAATAGTGTCAACCATGTACTGTTTGCCCGCCACGAGAACTCTGTTCGCCAAGTTGTCTCGTTGAAGGCGGTCGCTATAGCAACTGGTTATGTCAGGGAATATCCATTTTTAATAGGAGGAATCCGATGAAAGGTGTGGCTTTAGTTTATTCTTGGCCATAGTTTGCGGCGGTTGTTGATCATTCCTCTTCTCGGTTTTGCCGTAGTTGCACGTCCTTCTCTACTTAGAGAAAGGATGATATTGAAGATTGCAAAAAAATATTTGAATTTGGAATAACGGTTTAGTTACAGTCGTGCTGCAAAGTTCGAAATTGTGTTCAAAATCAAAGTTGAAAGTTCGTCTCAATCATGAAAATTTTTGATGACTTCACAGCAACCGATGCACGCATGCGCAGATTATGAAAGTACATTAGGCAATTCATTCTTCTATCTTACGTTCACGCGAAATATTTCTCCAGAATTGTTGAATTACGTTGAATTTCGTGCTAAAGTTCAACGATTGCAGCTCCGCAACCAAATAACATAGATAGTTGCTTTTAGTTTCATTTAACAGAGAATGGTGGACATTGAAAATTGCGAAAAGAATTTTAGATTTTGGAAATACGGTTTAGTTACGATCGAGTTGCAAACTTGGTGATAACCAGGAAGAATTTTACATAGATAGAGTCACATAGTCACACTAGATTAATGGTCACTATAGACTATAGAGTTAATAATCACAGAAAAGTCACAGTTCAGTAAGGTAAGTAAGTCGACGCCCCTTAATCCCAGCGGCCGTTTCGCACAGACAGCCTATCGTCGATATTTTTTTTCTTTTTTGGCGAGAGCCAAAACTTGCTGGGATTTGTTTTGTCCATATTTAAGACCCTGTGATATGGTTTGATTTCAAAGAAGAAGGAAACACTTCATTGGATTCTCTACCGAACAGTTACAGAGATTCTTAAAGCGATAGACCATTCCATCTGAACCATCAACAGAACTGGTACTGCTTCAGGTATTTTACGACTTTTACATCGCTGGAAAAAAGTTGTACACAACGCTGGTGTCAACATCGAAGGACTATAAACGTTTCAAGCTGATACTAATGATGTATCGGCTATAATTGCAAAATTGCACTATTAAATTTACCACCTTTTTTCTGTACCACCATGCCAGTGTTAGTGCAAAATGGCCAAAACAAGGATGTGGTTCACTTTAACTCTAAATCTTAAAGATAAAGCGTCAAAATGCCTCATTTTATAAGTATTAAGAGTTGAATTCACTAATGCCTCAGAAAATAACTATGAAACTTTAATTTTCTTTTTCTAAGTCAGTTATTATGACTTTCTTACTAATAGATGGTCTTCTTTTATCTCACATCAAACTTTTGTGAAAATTAAGAGAATGGCATTAAAACTAACCCATTTTGATCAGGATCTGACAAGATAACTTTTCGATAATTTGAATAATAATTTTAAAAATCTCTGGCTGCTCATTATTCAATTCGCTATTTTTTATCTTTTTTATATTAATTTCTGACAAATTAAAAGAAAAAAAATGAGCATTGTCTCCATTTACATTTTTAATCTAACAGCGTGTAATTTTTCCTCCTTGAAAGTTTCTGACATCAGTCGAGAAACATGAAAACGCCATTTCTAAATCCATATTAACGAGAAAGTCGACTTTAAACGAAGTTGTAAAAAACTACTTAACTTTCTGCTTTTTAAAGGTGAAAAAACAAGCAAAGGGCGAAGTTTAACACATTTCAAAATGTCGAAATCTAGAGAATTTATAATTATGTTTCAATACAAAAAAATTGTTTTCAATGAGAAATACCAAATGTGAAGAAGGGGAATGGAAAGTTTGAAATGAAACTGTGAGGGATTGGCAATTAGCGATTTATTTTGGAACATCCCAAATTTTTAGTGTGACTTAAATTTTATGCATGGAAACATAGAAGGATAAATGTTTATGAATCCTTCGAAATTTATCAGATATTTTATCAATAGACGAAAAAGAAAAAGGATGTTTTACTATATGTGGGCGCCATTTTTTTGTCTAGACCAAATCAGATCGGTAA
>BGPR01024999.1:0-22708 GCA_013235015.1 Araneus ventricosus | reverse complement strand
TATAAAATGCGCACCTTTCTCGTCTCTAGCGGGATCATTGTAAAAAGTAGAGGAGTTCTCATATTCTCTGGGGTAATCTTTGCTCTTCCGGAGAAACTAAGAGAGATTCTGTCTCCACCGAGATTTTATCCAAGTCTCAAGGGGGAAAAGGGACAGTGACAGTTGAAACTGTGACTGACAGAAAAACTGTGTCTCGAATGAAAAGAAAACGGCTATATATCTAGATAAAGGTAAAGCGATTTTGTAAAAGCTTATGAAATGAAGGTGCAGGAAAAAGACGCGTGAAGAAATACACTATCTGAATTAAAAATTTTAGAAGTTTCATTCATAAGACAAGTTTGAGTTAAATGAATAGTAGAGTCAGACAAGGAGAAAAAACCCAGAAATTTTTATAGTAAATTATAGTTAGGAGGGAACTATGCAGAGTCTCAATACTTGATGCATTGCAGTTAGAAAATTCCTTTTATTATTGACGTTGGACAAAGGAAAATGTGACATGAAGACTACGTAAAAGCCTCACGTCGTTCCAATCGGAAAAGTGGTCAAAAGGTCGAGCACAAGTGTACCAATGCCATGCAAGGAGTCAAGCTCTCCTCAGGGGAATAATAATATGTAATGGCATGTAATAATAATAATTCCCATGAATTGTTCTTTATGCTAGTAGCGTTTTGAGGGAGAGATAAAGAAGCTGGCTTCACTTTTGGAAATTTTTGATTTCTTTCTCTCGAATTTAGAATCAGATTGAAAAGGCAGATGATAATTTTTCTTCGTAATTGGAGATTTCAACCTAGTTGATTAAATGTAACTGAATATAGGGTTACCATAGTGGCTTCTTTACTTTCTCGTATACGTATATAAAAAAGTATTGGACTCTTCTAAAAATTCGACCTCGAAGTATTGGTGAATCTGCACGTTTTAGATCTCTATAAGTCTAGAAAACACATTTTTAGAATTATATCTGTCTGTCGGGGTTTATATCTGTGCATTCGTTAACTCAATAACGCAGTGACCTAGAAGAATGAAGTTTAGTATGTTGTATTTCCTCTAAAATTGCAATTTTTTTCAGATTTCGGACGATATCTATCAAAGGGAAGTCCGTCCGTGTGTATGGGAGGTGGCAGCACGCAGAATCAAAGGACTTTAATCTTCCGCTTCTAGTCGTGAATGAAAGTTAGTGTTAAAAGCATAAAAATTTAATAATCTGTAAACATTTGTTGGCATAGTTTTACATATTAATAGTTTTTATTTTAAACGTCCAAACAGTAACATCTTCGTGCATGTGAACACTAAAATGTCAAAAATGTAACGAGCTACATGGATAAAATGAGGCATATGGTTTATCACCAGAATTGCAAATATGGACTAATATTGAGCCAAATAAATTATTGAATGGACTGTGACCGTCTTCATAAGTATGCCACTCTTTGTAATCCCATAATACAGTGGGTGACTGATTGACAAACAATTCGAATCTGGATCACGGAAGTGGTCTAGACGGAATGAAATTTTTACGGAATTCGTACATCTTTCATTGCTGATAATGTGAAAAATGATGGAGAATTTACCAATTAAAACTGTGTGGGAAAATTTAGAGCTAAGTTTCTAGATAATGAATATCTTCTCGTATAGTGTTCTATAAACATCTACCTATCTACTTGGGATAAATATATGAATAGGCATACCTAGAAGCTCAGTGAATTGTGAGTCAGACTGCGACCAGAGAAGTTGGAAGTTGCAAATGCTTGAAAGATGGCTGATTCAACGTATCGTAATGGTACAGTATTTTGAGAGATATTTTCAAGTTGCTGTACCCTTTAATTGCTGATATATTTTCTTGGTTATTTGTATGTTCTTCATCATGATGAGTTAGTGTTGTGGTCTACATCCTTTGCGTTCTTAGCAATTTAATTTTATCTCATTATTCATTTTTTTAGCTTTTTGACTGTCTTCAAACTACAGTCAAACCTCTATATATCCAACTTGAAGATTCCTAGAAAAAAATTCGATCTATAGAAATTTCAGTATGCAGAAATTTTTCATCGTTTTCTTACTAAAGACAATATTGCATAGTAAATTTAGTTAGGGTTAAAGAAGACTTAAAATACTTAAACTATCATAGAAATTTATTTTTAAAAATGTACAAATGAAAACGATTTTTCGAAACCGCCGTCGAAATTTCAGACTTTTTTGCCTCGTCTTTATTTTTCATCCCGCTTTCTACACTGACAGCCTTCCTGAATTTCGCATTCACATTAAAAGATTTCCATTTAGGCTTCATTCTCACTGTACGAAATCTAAAGCTAAATTGAATTTAAAGTAAAAATCTCACTCCGAATTATGAAAGATACTCGTAGAACAGAAGTTCAGATTAATATATGACTCATGGGCAAGTGTTCATTCGCTTTTCGATTATCTATGCTCTTTCGTTAATGACTTCCAGCCATCCGAGAATTTCTATTCCAGTTATTTTCCTTCTTATGAATGAAATCACTGGTCGCTTTTTGACTGCCACAGATGTACATAATTTTTATGCGAAAACTTTTCTTCGATATACAGATTCGATTAATCGAAACTTCGATTAATCGTCACCGCCCGCATCAAGGCTGTGACGGATAACCGAATAGGCGGAAAACGGAAATCTCTTAATACAATATGTACAGTAACGGGATTTCACTGCTGGTTTGGGGCGAAAATGAAAATAAAATCCTTTAAAAGTGAATGATACACGCATGTTGTATTCAATTTCACAAAACGGTCAATATAAACCTCAGTGTAAGAATAGTGTTCGCGCCAACTACTAGTTTGGCTCCTTTCCTAACTTATAGCAACCCTTTGACGCCGCCATATTGCATCTCTGTCAGAGTTAGTAGAAGTTGTTTGGTTTTCATGTATGCATGTGGTATAAGTATCGCAGCTCGCCCATGTATTACCACATCATGTTTTTTTTATTATATATTGAAACGCATATCTACTCTACCACATGAGTAGCGCATGGATAACATCAGTTTCTACATATTCAACGAGAACGCATTTAGTTCATGTGTGACATCGCAGTCACCATGTTCAATTTTATTACTAGTGTAGTGTAGGCGGTCATCAGGTAGGCTTAGGGATTGGTTCCATAAATGAATACAAAGTAACTTTAACTAACTATTATATTACGCAGAATTGAGTTTACATTTTGAAGAAGTATTATTTACAGTTAAAGGTATTTACAAATGAAATAGTTCGTCATTAAATAGGCTTTTGGATGGCCCATCGTCGTGTTTAGTCTTTGTCCGAAAAAAGACCGACGTCGTTCATGCGTCTCGTACCGCCTCGTCCTCTTCTACTGTTCTCGGCAACTTGATACTCTGACGTCACTGGTGATGGCAGCGCCATCTACAGGTACTCGACTGCGGCTGGTGGCCCACAGTAGCTCTTGCATGAGCATACTCAACTTGCCAACAGGCAGCATCTACCGAAAACAACAAATCTGTATATATTGGAACAACATGTATATAGTGTAAATAAACTATATATTTAAATAAATAATCAATACAGTCCACTCAATTCGACGAATAAAACGCAAACAAATAATAATGGACAGAAATGATGACAATAAGAGTAGTGACGTACAGATTAGACGATGGCTGTAACAGAAACTGACGGTTAGGCAAGTTACGGGCAATCGAAGTTTTAAAGTATAGAAAAATTATTTGGTATACAGAAGCTCATTTTCTATTGAAAATCGAAGATTAATAGATATTTTTGGTTTATGTAACTTCCAATTATGAAGTTGAACTATACTCGCAAATTTAAGATCTACTTTAATTTCAAAACACTATTCAAAATTCCAACTTTTCAAACATGAATTATTCTAATATTCAGCGTATCTGCATTGGAATTTCCAAAAAAAAATCTGGAAAACGAAACTAGTTTCAGATTAACGATTGGCTGCATTTTGAAACAAATTTGAAAATTGCGTCACACGACGTGACGTCACAGTAATGTGCATATCGTCTGACATCTAACGGCACGCTGAGCAGTGAAGTCACATCCTTTCCATTCCTGTCAAATATGTAATAGATTCCAAAATTAAATTGGAGCGACCAATTGACGTGAGCATGTACTGACTCCATTGAATATTTTTTATACAGCCAAAATCAAATAAAATGTTAATATTTACTCATCTAAAATATTATTCGATATATTATAAGATTCATATCTATCGGAAAAGCTAAAAGAGAAAAACTGATGGAATTCGAATTTAAAAATTCGAAATATGTAACATTCATTAAAATCTGTCTTCACTTTTAATTCTTAAAAGGCCAAAAAAAAACCCTGTTTTATTAAATTGCTCATTAGGCTTAGAAAGCACATTAAATTTCATGGAAAGGAAGAAGAAATATTTTTAAAGTGCTCTTGCTGGAACACTGATCCCACAAAATTATAATCATTCAATTATTTAAATAATTAATACACAAATAATTTTTATCTTGCTGACATCAAATTAATCTACAGAACATAAAAATTTTCCGTACTTATTATCATGTAATTACACAAAAATTTGTGCTACACGAAGTAAAAGTTGCGTTATTATAATAATGCGTTTCCATGTCCATGTTTATATAAATAAACAGGATCAATACAATGGATTCTTTACCTTCCGTCGGGTGCATCTAATCTGTGAGATGAAGCACCTATATTTTTTTGTGAATAATTGCGGGTTTTAACGAGAAAGGC
Source organism: Araneus ventricosus (assembly GCA_013235015.1). Lineage (NCBI taxonomy): Eukaryota > Metazoa > Arthropoda > Arachnida > Araneae > Araneidae > Araneus > Araneus ventricosus. Next base: position 17,983 of record BGPR01024999.1, on the reverse strand, counting down.
GTGGGGCCTCAGCCGCTTCCTGGCTCCCTACCACTCACGCATGTGTACCTTGGTGCTGTTTTGATGTACTTGAGGGGCACGTTAATCTGGTAGATGAGTTGCACCCAATTTTTTGTATTTTTGATTTCCCAAATTTTTCAAAATATTTGTTTCCATATATCTGCAGAAGTTCGTATATTTTTGTCCCAATCCCTAATTTAATTATATTTATCGTTATTTCCAAAATATTGTTTCAAAAATGTCGAACTATTTCAGGCTCTCAACGACAACAGTTGTCATTGCTAAGGAACTGGCGCAGCATGGGCAAATTTGGCTCTTGCGCCAATAAATCCCAAACCAACCAACAATTGCTAAGGAACCTTACTGGAAAACAAACATCAACTCCCTCCTCAATTCCTGGACATTTTGTTAGTTGAAATTGCAAGTAAATGCAGAAAAGTTGCTTAAAAACACAAATATAGCTTTGTATGACAGAATAGTTCAGTTTGGTAAGCTTTTCCTTAAGCCTAAGCAAAAAGGTAACTTTTAATCTCGCAGGTGAGTTGCGCCCAACTAAAGGTTAAACTGAGATTGACTAAAACTAAGTAAACATAAACTAAGTAGTTGTTTAAGTCTCATCCCAGTCTTTATCTCATTTGGCACCCTTAGATTTTTACCACCTTCATATTGCTACGAACATGGAATGTCGCTTCCCGACAATGTTAGTCTTATGGTTGGGAAGAGAGTTCTGCAGGGGTATGTAAGTGGGATTCAGAAGGTACAGCTGGAAGATCCAGATATTAGACCAATTCTGAAGAAGAAACTAAAGTCAGCGGATCGACTATCTCGGCAAGAAATCGCTCCCGAAAGACCTGCAACAAAACGATACTGGGCTCTTTGGGACTCCCTACCAGTGTCATCCTCGTCATCGAGTTTCAAAATTACTAGGTGCGTCCTTAAACAGCGCTCGTGTTGCTTCAAAACGGGACGTTAATATAACTAAACTAAACTAAACTTAGGACTCCTTACATGTTAAGGATGGTGCTCTTAACATGTAAGGAGTCCTTAAATGGGAGAATGATGGTGGAAGCTCATGTCGATGGCAACTAATTCTCCCAAAAAGCAGAATTCAAGAAGTTCTGCAAGAGACTCATGGCAGCTCTAACGAAGGATATTTTGGAGTCATGAAAATTTTATGTAGAACCCGTGAGAGATTTTATTGGGATCAACTTCGTGCCGAGGCGACGTCGAAAAACGGTGCAGGGAATGGCAGGAAGAACCCGGAAAGAACCCAAAACAAAGTAGGGAAAGTCAGCGACTGGATGGACTTCAGCAGAGAAGCTTTCTGATCGAACGCCGAGATTCCCCTGTGACATCCTCTTTGGACGACGGGGTGATACGCCTTTCTCGCCGAACGAAAACATGAAAAGTTGGAGGCACGCTTGGAATGCGTACAGACGTCTGGCAGAGAGCGAGTTAAACTGTGCAGGGAACGAAAGGGAACTCGTTACGATTCCGGAACTACAGACCACCATTTCAAGGAGGGTGATCTAGTCTGTGTGTGTAACCCGAAGCGACGGAGAGGTCGAGTCCGAAGCCACGGCAGAACTGGGAAGAACCTTATACTGTTATCAAGAAACTGAACGTTTATATCTAAAAAGTACAGAGGTCGCCCAACGTCAACCAAAGGTCGTTCACATTAATCGGCCAGCTCCATATAGGGCTGCTGGTCATAGTTAGGGGAAATGCGGGGACATTGATACACTTTACTTGGAAAGCTAAAAAATGACTTCACCAACGGTAATAATTAGAGTCAATACGCTATATTTATGCATTTTTAATACAATATAGGATTTCAATCGAGTTTTGGTCTTAAATGACTTAATAAAATATTCATTAAACTTTTTCCTAAAAAGGGATTTGTATCAATCTGCTCAATACTAGGGGTACATTAATACACACCGAAATATCGAAAAGAATTATGATTAATAGGTGTGGGATCAAAACAAAATTTGTTTCATCAGTTAACTTTGAATTTCAAATCAAGGTATAAAAGTTTAACAAAGTAACAAACTTTTATTTCAACCAAAATTCAACATTTTTAATGAGACTGGAAAAATGAAACAATAATGCCTCAGAAAATAATTTATCTCCACAAATAATAAAGGTGTGTGTGTGTGTGTGTGGTGTGTGTGTCGTCGTGCTGTGTGTGTGTGTGTGCGTGTGTGTGTGTGTGTGTGTGTGTGTGTGTGTGTGTGTGTGTGTGTGTGTGTGTGTGTGTGTGTGCGTACGTGAGCGTTTAAAAATACTTTGGATGGAGAGAATGTGTACTACCTCTCTCGAAGCCGTTTTTTCAAATATTAATGAATTAAAAATTAAGGGAAATTTTCTCTTTCTTCCTTGATGACTCACGAAAAAATATATAGCACAAAAATAAGTTTCACGCCATCTGAAAATGCAAAAAATTATCTTTTCGATGATATTAATTAAGTTTCCGTACAATTTTAATAAATTCATAAAAAATATTTTAAACTTAATTTACAACAATTCTTTTCATTTTTGTAATGAAATTCAAACTGTTTTGATAGTTTAAACAAACAATTAATTGCTTTTTTCACTTCGATAGTTCATTTTTATGTTTTTTTCCCATTTCATCTTCCATTAAGACGATTTTGCAAAGTAGTTGATGTCAAGGCACATTGATGCACACAGAAAACGAGTATCAATGTGCCCCGGAGTCAATTGTATCAATCTGCCCCAAGAGCCTTTTTTACATAAAACAAGTGGTCATACAAAAACCTCAAAACTTATTATAGTTTAGAAAAATAAATGTGTTAATAATTATTAATGTTATAATTAATAATAATATTATTATTATAATTATTAATAATATTATTATAATTAATAATAAATTTAAAGAGTGCTGTCCCCTTAACATTCTCCTGTACTTCACCAAAATAGTGAGTTTAATATATAGCTTCTTAGTACAGTTAGGACAATCGAGAATGCATTTTGGATCTCTTCCCGTTCATTTAGAAGTACCAAAATTTGATACAGATCTACAATTTTGGTGACAAGACATCATGCCAAATTTCATTCGTCTAGGTCCTTTGATTTTTTTATTCCTATACAGATGGAGAGGCTACCGGAACAGTATTTACTCCAAAACTAGATAAAGACCCGCAATTTTGGTGTAAAGACCATCACTAGATAAAATTTATTTATCTAGCTAGCTGTGTTTTTAAGTTGTCGTGATCGCATGCCCACAAATAGACACACCAACACAGACAGACAGTCATCCCATTGACTGATTTGGTCCAAAATTCGATATAGATCTATATAACTAGGGGGATAAACCTGTAGACCACATTTCATCTATCTAGAGATTGTATTTTTCAGTTATAGTATTCACATGCTCATCGACGAACAGACTTCATATGAGCGGTTTTCGTTCAAAATTTGATGTTAATCTGCACTTTTAATTTAAAGACCACTTATCAAATTTCATTCCTCTAGTTCGTTCCGGTTTTGAGTTAGCGTGCTCACAGACCAACAGCATTAATTCTAATAATAATAATAATAAATAAATAAAGTAAGAAGAAAACGGAAGAAAATTAAAGAAAAATATATCTACAAATATAAACAATCCAACTAAAATAACAACAAATAGCACCATGAATCATTAAATGAGGAAGATCCTCTAAGATATTCTGAACTATGTTCCTCATTCAAATTTAGGCCAATCTGTTTTGAATCAAGTCCAAAATTCTCAAAGTACTAAAATTCTTTTTAAAATATTTGCCTTTAATACATTTGTATTTTGTTCAACAAAAAATATTCTAAGGTTTTATGAAATAGATGAGAAATCATCCACCTGACACAGCATGAAGACATAACAAGCTTAATGACATTTTTGAAGTTACTTTACAAAACAGGCTTCTAATTGTTGGAATTCACAGTTAAAACCTGAATATTTGAACGAGTATTAAAAAAATTCGAAAATCTTTCTTCGACGAGTTAATTTATATATAATGATTCCCGTTCATTTTTAATGGAAAATCAAATTTGAAAATTTGCTTAAAAATAAATTAAAAACTTGTAATTTATTCATCGGTTTTGTAGGAAAATTACAAAAATTCTGTTTATTCTGGGGCAATATTATGAAAAGAAAATGAGTTTACTTAATTAAAAGAATTGACTTAATTCAATCTTAATTAAATACTATCGACTGCAGGCTTCTTTAATTAAAGTTACCCCTGTCACATGCGAATGAAAACTTCGTTTGGCACATATTTTTATCGAAAGGAATTCGTAAAAGTATCTCAGTAGAATTAAGTTCATGTTTTGAAACTTGTTAATGATCTTGATGTTCAGTTCTGAACTACCACTGATCACGCAAAATAATCTCGTAAAAATTATCATATAAATTGAACTCTTGCTTCTTCATTTCATTATGATTTTTTTATGTAATTCGTGTATCGCTTTCGAACATCATAGATCTTTTTGAAAAATAAATTCTTCGAGTTAAAAAAAAATAACACGATTGATAAAACCAATCCGTTTGCCGTCTTTTTTTTTCCTCAAGAAATTTCGTATATATTACATAGAAAGACCATACTGCATTCTTAATTATGATTTAATAACCTGTTTTTATACAGACGAATTTTGTACGAAAAATGAGTCCACCGAAAAAAGTTGTAATTAATTCATTAAAAAAATATATGTATATTTCGTAAAAATCATAATGCTAGATCATACGGGTTGAATAGAAAATTTTTTCTCTCATTTTATTAGAATATAAAAAAAGATGCTTTCTTAACCTTAGTTAATAAACCAATAAAAAACCTTCTTCAGAACGTTTCGTTTCCTGAAAAATCGCCTAAGAAATGGAACGTTTCGTTTGCTCAACACACACGCATACATACACATTAGAAATCCGTCGAGTTGCCAGAGTTTTTTCCCTTAATACAAGATAACTTCAATATTTTATCTCATCAAATGTTTCGAGTAGCTTTCTGCAAACGAACATTCCTACGATATACGAGTTGAGTAAATAGCGAAATAAAAGTAATACATTCGCTTACCACAAATCTCCGATATATATCGTAGAAGTGCAGTTTTATTCGTCTGACTTCTTTTTTTCTTTTTTAAAAAATATCTTTTTTGTCGTCTGTTTGGAAGTAATTTTACAAATATAGAGATTCTGCTGTTCATTATGCATGCAGAACGTTCTTTTCCTGTTGCTTTTTTTTATTGCTGTTGCTTGGATACCAAACGATATTCTATCAAAAGTGTACACAAATTGTTCTGAAATTCTTCATTTAATGGTTCTCCTTAAGTTAATAATAAGCTTTCCTTCTCTAAATAATTATTTTACTAAATCAATTTTTATTTACATGGAATGAACTCTATTTTTTGATTAAAAAAGACACACTCCAAGTGTAAAATTTTCATTAAACTACAGTTGACTCTCTCTAATCCGACACATATAGGACCGGATACCTGTCGGATTATAGAGAGTGACCGGACTATAGAGGGTCAATAGAAAAATATAAACTGCATTGTACTGAAAGGGGGAAGGATTCAAGTTTTAACAGGAAAGAATGACTCATCGCCAATTAACATATTCCAACAGGTGCGTTGGACAAATGGGATTGTCGGAATAACGCGAGTCGGATTCGAGAGAGTCTACTGTATAAGAAATATTTTTATTATTTTTTTTTCAAACGAAGACACAAAATATTATCTCTCAAGACAGATTTTCTGTTCTTAATTGTTCTACTTAAATTTGAATAGAGAACAAATGAAAAGGATGTAGCTTTCTGTTTCCAATTTCAAAATATAGGGTGGTCATAAATTATTGGACCCATTTCAAAAATTAATTTGAAAAATGCCAGCATAATGTAGAAACTTCCCTCCTTTTTTATATATGAAAGAATAGTTATAAGTATAAGTTATAGTTATATAATAGTTAGTATAAGACAGTTAACGTGCCGTTACGGCGCTCTAAATCTACTGCAGTGGGAAATTCCCAACGCAAATGTAAAATGGCTACCGTGCAGCATACGGTACGTTCCTGGTTCTAGGAAAGCAAATCAATTGTAACAGTTCAAAGATGTTTTTGCTTAGAGTATCAAAATTGTCAGCCTCCAAGTAAAAACTCCATCGAGAGTTGGTATGAGCAATTTAAGGAAACAGGAAAGGTGCTGGACGACCATCGGTCTCAGACGAAGTTGTTGAACGAGTTAGAGAGACTTTCACTCCTTAATTACTTATACCAACGCTTAATGGAGTTTTTACTTGCGATTTCGATACTCTAAGCGAAAACGTCTTTGAACTGTTACAATTGATTTGCTTTCATGGAAAGAGAGACGTGCCTTCTCCTGCACTGTAGCCATTTTGGCACTCGCGTTGGGAATCTCCCGCTGCAGCAGACTTAGAGCGTCGTAACGGCTGATTGCTTATCTGGAAAAAACTATTTAAAGTACTCTCTCATTTAAAAAATCGAAGTTTCTACATTATAGAGTTTTTTTTAATTAATTTTTGAAATGGGTCCAATAATTTATGGCCACCTTCTACTATAGAAATGAAATTCTGAATGCTAACTAATTTCAATGTAAAATGCGTTTTTGGAATGTTCTGCTCTGAGAATTATAAATTAATAATTCTGAGAGACGTTATAAATTTATAATTTCTGGGTATGCGTGCACTAATATAAGTATTGAAATGATTTATGTAAAAAAATTATTTTCAACATTTCAATTATCATAGATCCTCAGAGTGTGAAAGATAAATTCTATAATTTACTGTAATAGTTCATTTCAAGATTTAGAACATGTTTTATGATCATATCAAGTGTAAGGTGTGTTTTTACTAATTTCTAATTTTAAAAATTGATCTGTTTCATTCGTTAGAATAACGCAAAGCACAAACTTTCCATTTGAACACACGTGCTCCTTTAGGATGGACCTCACAATTTTGAACCGTGGCCAGATGACGAAAGCGACACCTGAGCGCTCTCTCCAAACTTCCATGGCACACTAACGCGAAGACATGTGACCCAAGATAGCAGATTTAACGCGCACCAGGGCCACATGCAGGCAGATCTTAGCTAGAATCTCATAATCGAACTCCAGACACCAAAACGAAGCCAACGCGGTCCATCATCTTTCTATAAATAGCTTTAAGTAAAAAGCTGAAGTATTCTCTCCTTAGTTTTCTCGTACACTTCCAATCTATGACGCGTTTTGTGTTTAGCTTCATCGTATAGTGAAGAGAATCGAGCTTGCATTTCGGACATCTTCCGGTTGATTGGATGGATCCAAGCAGATCTAAAATTTGCGTGTAAAAAAACTACATACAAAATTTACCTCGTCTGGCTCTTTCCAATTTATAACTCTTGTATTTACATGGACACGAATTGATAGATATTTTGCCCTTTGACGGATTTCGTCAAAAATTTGACAGAAATTTATGATTCTAGTGATAAAAGCCATTAACGAAATCCATCCATCTACACTGAGAAAAAATTCTGGTCAAAACTACCAGAATATGGTAAAATTTACCGTATTCTCTGGCTCATATGGAACACCATAAAGTACGGTATTTTTTACCGCAGCAGTTTAGTAATGACTTTATGGTAAAATAATCAGAAAAATATCGTTTATTTACCAAGCTGTTTGATATGGAATTTGGTATTAGTACCGTACACAAAGGTAATTCTACCAAATAAGATGGTAATTTAAACGATTTAATTTGATAAATTTACCAGAATAACTCTGGTTCAATTACCAATAAGATGGTAATTTAGACCATTTAATTTGATAAATTTACCAGAATAACTCTGATTCTATTACCAATAAGATGGTAATTTAGACCATTTAATTTGATAAATTTACCAGAATAACTCTGGTTCTATTACCAATAAGATGGTAATTTAGACCATTTAATTGATAAATTTACCAGAATAACTCTGGTTCTATTACAAATTATCTGTTAAAATTTGAGATACGGTATGTCCGTTTATAATGCCAATCGCATTAATATTTATTTACTTTTCCTTTTTGGCCTGTAAAATTTTACTCAATTCTCAACATCACTACGATTTTTAAAAAAGCAGAATGTTTGTAAATATACAAATGCCTGAGGCAGAGTGAAAAATGAACTATAAAAATAAATGCAAAAACTCATTGACTCATTTTTTATAAATTGTTAAATTTATTAAGTAATGTTATAATTACTAAAATTTATCATTTCTTGGTAATTTAATTTTCTTTATTAATATACATAATATGCAGTGAATTTATTTTGAGTATTTAAGAAAACAAAAGCACTATTTCAAATCTAACTTCAATTTATTGGACAGTGTTGAGATCTTGCTTTTATACTTTCTCAACAAGAAGTGACTTCATTACGTAGGAAGTGATGTAAACTCCAGAAATTTCATGAAGCCAGTAGAAATAGTTTGAAAGTTTGAGGTCCCTCTAGAAAATTCCTTTTGTCGCCAACTTCGCCGTCAAGTCACCCAAATGGTCGCCAAATATATCGCCAAAATTAGCAACTTAGGGAAACAACTTTATAGCTTTTGTTGGCCTCCAATTCTGTGATTGCTTTACAATTTATTTGTAGAACAATTCCTACAAATAAGTTGGCGTAGACTGTTGATAAGTTTTCATCTAAAAAATGTAAAACAATTCAATTAACATTTTGAATGATTCTTATAGTAAGGCAAAAACGGTTCTTAATATGTTAAGATCTCACAGACTGAGTCAAAACTGAAGAGATCGCCTTAAACTTACTTTTTTTACAAAATCTAAAACATTGAACAATCCTTTTAGTAAATGTAATGTTTTATAATTAAAAATAAAGAATCTTAAAAAAATGAATTGGGATTAATTATCGATCACTTAAAGTAGTACTCTCATTTCTTACGTTGATTGCTCTTCACTTCATCATACAAAAATTTCAGCAAAGAAATGATAAAACAAAAATGGAAGCATTTTAAGGAAAGCTTAACCTCTACTAAATAGCAAGCTCAAAAAGCACTGCGCACGTAAGCTCTCCCTTTCCTTTACCTCTTGTAAAATAGCAAGATTACTCAATTTATTAAACTTCAATAACGTGGCTAATACCTCTATTAAAAAAGTGTTGGTACATTTACGTTTAAACTAAGTGGATACTTTTTCTGTTATCTACTAGTTCACTTTCAATGAAAAATAACAAATGAATGATTTCACACACAAATTTTAATTTTTAAATCATTAATGTAACATGGTGAACACTAATAGCTGGCTGCTGCTGCATAAATGCTAATAAGCAAAATAATTTTGCTACCACCTTGATATTTCAAGCATATTTAAAACGGCACTCATATGTCCCTCTCGGGGCAAAGGGGTTTAATTAATCATTATACAAATTGGAACAAAATTTCAACATAAATTACACAATTTTTATATTATTAAATTCAGCAGTTTTTTACCTTTTTCATCAAGATTTATGTTCTTTTCTCGCCTTAGACCTCTAAAGGTAGAAACTTGCTTCATTTTTTCTTTTCTTTGAGCTATGTCCATTTTCTTCATACAGTTATCAGCAACTAAAAATAAATTAACGACCTATTTTTTACTTAAGTCCATGTTTTTGATCATATATCCAAAATTGAAAGCAAATATATGAAATGGTGTACATATTTGGAAAACTAGTTTTTTCTTACCGATAACAAAATAATTCTGATTCGGATATATATGTTATGTTCAGAATAAAAGTAACTAGAATTTCTTACGAGGTTTTAATTTAATGCAATAAGAGGAAACTATTTCCTTATTTTAGAAATTTTATTTAAATTAATAAATCAGTTAAGTAAAAAATAATAACGTCTCCTGGATTAGAAACTTATAATTGTATCAATTTTAAAAATTAGTTCTAAAAAATTTTAACATTATAACATTCTCATAAAAATAAAAAACGATAGAAGTAAGCTAAACGATAAAAATTATGTACTAACATTATTCTAGCAACCTAGAAATATTTTAAAATTAATTTAGAAACGTTTTACGAGCAAAAAAAAAATCAAAATTGTTAGATCAAAGGTATCACAAAATTATGCCTTCGTTTCAAAATGCTTTAAAGGCAAAAGAAAAATTGCCATCAAAAGACCGGCTAAAATTGTGCCCGATCAGTTTAGTCAAGAGAAAAAAAATGGCACCCTCAAGAGGCCTCCATATTCTTTTTTGCTCCTGTTCTCATCTCAACTGGCAAAAAACATGTCAACAACCCGCCACAGTTGCGTATAAAAAAAAAAAAAAAAAAAAGCAAGATTTTATTTTGCATTCCAGTATTGCCAGCCGTGACTAAACGCGCCGATCGGTTCGAATCATTTGAGTTCAGATCAACCCTAAGATCACGGTATGGAATTGGAAAAATACAAAGGGACTCTACTATCCCCGGATCCGAAAATAAATTTATTGCTAATTTTTTACTAAATGTCTAACAAGACAAAACAAAAAAGAATTATAAGTATTCCACCCCATCATATTCTTCATAAAAAAAATATATAATTTTAGATACTTAGTTTTAACCACTTAACTGAATAGTTTTTTTTTTCTTTCTTGTTATCTAATAAGATGACCTCTCCTGTTTTGGAAGAGGCCTGCTCGTTTTCATTCATCTAAGAAGGCATAGGATACTTAAGATGTTTATGGATCCTACATATTTTGTCATCCAAATTATAAAGGTAATGATTCAATTTTATTTTTATAAGACTAAATTTCGATAATTCGATGCACAAGGGAGTATTCTCAGGCTGTTAAGTTAAGCGGTTAAAGCACAGTATAAATAATAGAAAGATGTTCAAGTTATGAAGGGGAAAAAAACATGTGAGGAACATTCTTTTCAATTTGTTCTATGATAACTTGATTTCGATAATTTTCATATTATTTATGAAAGAAGTTTCCAAATTACAGGAAATAACAAATTATTTAATTTTGCTTTTACACCATTATCTGATGTAACAAAAAACTATTGTAAATTGAATAATTTTGACGCATTCCTTTTTCACCATACAGATGGAAATAAAATTAAACATATCATAAGACTGTAGTAATTGTTTAATAACATGATATTCGCAATCTTAATTTTTAAAAGTAAGTACGACATTTCATGACATTTCATTTCAGGAAACGGTAGCAAAACGAACTTTAAACGTAATTCACTTATGAGGAAAAGGTATTTAAAAATAAACGGCAATTAAATATTAAATTATTGGCAGAACATCGATGAAGTATACATTAAATGTATTAAGGATGTGAACAATATATTTTCATTTTTTTCACATCGTAAAAACGAAGTCATGAGCTAAGAAATTAGCTAATTAGTTAAAGATTTTTACCTTTAATTTATACATTCAAATGTAATGGGGTCGAAGGCCACCGACTCGGCATAAACAAAAAAAATCGACAAAAATCGTTTACTATGTTTGATATGAAAAGAAACTACAAATAAAGTATTCTTGTGAACGTATATATGCATATATTTACCTTATTTTTTTCTTCGACATTCAATTTACCCAGATTTCAAATTTTTAGCTTTCAATAAATGAGAAATTTTATTTAAATATATACTCACAAATCATATATACTTAATTCAACATTACCGAAATATCAATTCAAAATAAAATTTAGTTCTTACCAGTAAACTCCTGTTACCAGTTCTTCAAATCCCCACTCCTTTAGCTTTTCTTTAATGTCTATTTTTATTGGGTATATAAATATCCAAATCAGCTCTAACGCGAGAATGTCCCGTCATGATAAACATGGCCGAGCGAACAGAGAAAGATTTTTCGTTTAACGTTCCTTCATTTCCAAACTGAAACTTTTAGTAAATTACACTACGCACTTAACAGATACATAAAACAGACGCCGCTATGAATTGATCCATCAGGGTATAGAATGTTTTCACACTTCAATACTTCATTAATGTCCTTCTTTTCTCTGGTATATTGGTATACTTGAGGAGGAACGCTATCTACTTCAATCCAACAAAGTGCCGCCATATTTGAGATTTACCATACGGCATGGTAAAAGAAATAAATGCACTGATACCATTGTATTTGGTAGATGTCAGAGAGGTCAGCATAGTCAAATCACCAAACATATGGTAAAATGAACGATACTTTCTGAAGAATAATCTGGTAATTTTATCGTGATTCTTGTAAAAAACGAAGTGTATGGTATGAAAACCGTTTTTCCTGGTAAATTAACTTTTCAGCGTTGTAATTTTACTAAACAGGTGGGTAAAAAGAGCCATAATTTCGAAAACCAGAAATTCTCGTAAACCGTTACCAGAACGAACAGTAAGATTATTAAACAAATGATTTAAATACCGTAAATTTTGTTGATTATCACCAGAATTCTGTTTTTATTACCAGAAATGCCATTACCATACAAATATGGTTTTTTTGCCAGAACTTTTTTCTCAGTGTAGTCCATTGCGTTTTTGATAACAGGCATATGGATGGATAGACACACAAATTTCCCACTGGCAGATTTCGATTCAATTTCGGAGCTAAGATTACATACAAAATTTCATTTTTCTTGTCAATTGTATTTTTGAGTTATCCTGTTCACATACGCACAGGAGCGGATTAAGCTTGTTGGGGGCCCCTGGCGCAGAATTTTTTGGGGCCCTCTGAATGCATTGCGCGTATGTACTAGGGAGGTAACGAATATTCGGCAACTATTCGGTATTCGGCCCTTTTGCCGAATATTAAGCAGATATTCGGTCGAATATATTGGGGATAATATTTTTTTAATATGCTTTTAAATACACATTTAACAAAGAACATTTCAGAATTACATATCGGTTGCATAGGTATATTTAATAAAGTTACATGTAATTCATCATTGCAAAGCCTGAAATTATGATGCAAGAACAATAATTTTTCAGCACCTTCAAGAGGAGGTCTGTTGCGTTTGGTTTCATACACATATAATACCAACTAGAGATGTAACGAATATTCAGTATTAGACCTATTTGGCACTTCCCTGAATATTTGGTCTAGCTGAACGCTACACAGATATTTGGAAGGATAAAATGTTTTTTTAAAAAATTGTTGTTTTAAATATATTTAATAAATAATATTGTAGAATTGCATTCCAGTACATTTATTATAAAAAAATCTAATATTTATCCTATTTTAAGCTTCGTTGTACATAAGGTGTATTTAATAATGTTGTATATCATTTATAGAAGTCTCTTCCATACGGTTTCATATGTATTACCAGCACCAGAAAATAAACGGTCACTAGTATATAATGCTTACAGGTGCTGAAAGGCATTTTCTTGCTAAATTTCCAAACCTTAGAAATTTTTCAGCATTTTTTCCACCAATTAAGTGGACACTCCATCTTACTTATTAGAAGTTCTTTACCAAAATAGGAATTTACTTCTAGTAATTTTAAATTATCCATTCAATTTTCTTTTGTGATTGTAATTGTCATATTCTGCAGTGAAGGTTTTTTTTCTTTGAAGAAATCCCAAAATGATGAGGGTTTCTCTTTTCTTATTATTGGAATTAAGTATTTAAAATATTACAAATATACATAAAAGCATTAACATTTTTAATATACAAATAATAGATCAATATTATTTAATTAAAAGAAATTTCAGTTAAAATTTGAAAAAATTTCATTTACAATCAAAAATGAAATGTTTTTAAAAATTTGGTACTCGGCCTAAAATTTGGCCGAATATTCGGTATTCGGCTATTCGGCCAAATCACTATTCGTTACATCCCTAATATGTACTTTTACAGGTTTTTCGGGTTTTATTTTAATAATACATTTTTATTAATAATATTTAGATTTAACAATTGCTACATCATTTAACTTTATAATTAGTATATTTAATCTATTAATTACGTCATAATTAATATGATTTGAATTTGCATATCTTCAGTATTATCGAAATAAACGGAGAATCCATCAAAAAAAAAGAAAATGCAAACAACTTTTTCTTAACAAAATTGTTTTCTGCATTACTATTGTACACATTACTACTATTTTCTAATAACATTAATGAAGGATAAAGTTCCGAAAAGAATTAATTTAATGCTAAATACTGAAGTTCTATAAATTGTGAATGCCAAAGATTGATATTTAGCATTAAATATTCAATTTAACATATAGTCTATGCTTGTTTTTATTAAAGAAACAATCGGCTATAAAACATTTTGTCTCTCCATTTTATAAATTTTTAAAAAAAATTGAGGCCTGAATTCATGTACGAAAGAAAAAAATTCCAAATTATTTTTTCTCAGAGACTTCTCTCTGAGAAAAAATAGTTTCTCTTACTAATTCTCTCTTTTAAAATAAAGATTAATACCAAATCGAACTCATTCTTACACTTTTTCAGATTATTTCACTATGCAACAAAAATATAGAGCCAGATTATATTTCTTAATCATTCATGATAATTTAAAAATACCTTTCTCAAACACTAACATTGTAGTCGAAGTCTCGGACATCACTTTGAATAGAACATTAACTTGATTTTAATGAAAAGGAGCGAAGGATGAAAAACAAGCCCATAATTCAACACTAATATATGCATTCTTGCACATAGCATGAATTTTTAAGCATTTATTTAAAAAAAGACATCGCGTTTTAATAACTGATAAAAATTAAAATTATACGTTAATTCTAAACAGCAAATTACTTTTTAAGTTTTTTAGAAAAACTTCATGTTTGTTGAACCTCATGTAAAGCGACAAAGTTTATAATTATACAAAATTCAGAAACATCGCATCAAAAGACGATTATGACTGTTTATAAACTAATATTAAGTTTAAGTATTATTTAGTTCTTCATGTTCTAGGCATAGAAATGTCATACTATTTAACACACTCATGCAGAAGTTCAAGGAATTAAATTTTTATAATGGTGCTCGACTCTTTTAAAGACAGACAATTATCATTTTTACTTTTGTTTAAAAAATGAAAACACAATGAATTGAGAAATATAGGAATTCAGTTTTAGAGCATATTTTTAAGATAATAAATATTTCAATCTATATTGTCTTAAAAATACAGTCAGTTGTTGTAAATAAAAGATTTTAACAGACCATTAGTTTCTAGTTACTTTTATTTAAAATTTTTGTTAAAAATTTTGTTAGATATTAAATGGGACAACTTTTCAGATGCCCTGTTATAACAAAAATTACACTTTGTATACTCGATATCTTAATTTAAGTGAATTTATTATATGGAAATAATTCAATAATTGTTAGTCACAATCTTTACAAAGACAACAAATGAGATTAGACCACCGACTAAAATGTTTACGCGTTCTTTTGAATATGAAATCAAATAAACTAATTTGTTCGCATTTCGAAAACATTGTTTTCAAATTAAATGAAGACAACTGCATTTTCTTTATTTAATAAAGCTATGAATGCAGCTCTAAATTTCATCATCCGACAATATTACGAATATCTGAGAAATTTTTATGATTTTGTCTCTTGTTTGGAGCTCAATGAGCTTATGAAACTTGCATCCTTTTCGATAATATGCTTGTTATAATAAATACTAGCAGTGCGCGCACGGCGTTGCCGGTGGAATCAGGACTTCAACAAATTTTTTTAAAAGCCCACATACAATTACATAAATGAAAGTTTTAAAAACGAAATCAAAACAGAAATATATATATATATTATTGAGTTTGTCCGCTTCTTTTTCCTCTCGACCGAGTACCGTTAATCCAAAACAATGTTAAAAAATTGCAATGTGATATTTATTACACCGCAAGCAAAGTATGAAAGGCAAAGAAATAAGTTAAGACAAGTTTAAAAATAATAATCGAAGTCATCGAGTAAATAAATCATCTCCTCGAAGAACGAGAAAGTAATGACGTCATCTGCCGCAAGGAAGGTCACGTAACCAGCCAATGAAATTGCAACAATGCAATCGTGGGTTCTCCGGAGTATGTCTCGTTGGGAAAGGTCGCTAGCAAACACACTGATTGAACTGTTCAGGGAAAAATTATTTTTTTTAAAAAATGGGAAAAGGTATTTTAACGGTTTTTGTTTTAATTCCGACAGAAACGTTCCAGTTATAAGTTGAAAAAAAATTGAAAATGATAGCTTTATTAGGAAGGCGGATGCGGGAATTTCAAGAAATCCGAATCAAAAATTACCTTAAAAGTGACAATTTTTCAAAAAAAATTCAGTAAATTACGTTAGACGTACAAAACAAACTTCATTAGAACGGAAATCGTTTGTTCTTTCTGATGGTGTATCTATTTATTCGTACAGTTATCCGAAACCATGCTATTGAGAAATTAGTGCGAAAAATCACCCAAAGCAACACAAAACATTAAATAAAAAAATTTTCTAGATTAAATTTTAAAATTTCGACTTCGAGGTGCCATTACGACTACCTGTGTGCCATATTTCATGGCTGTGAGTGCGATAGATTCGTCTGGACATCGCGACACGCGCACACAAACATTGCCTTTTATAAATATAGATTATTCAAGAATAAAATGATATCTTAAATAATTTATCTTATTGATTGAACCGAAAACCGGTTATTTTCGCAAAAACCGCCATCCCTATTTCGGTGTTAAGACCACATACCAAATTTCATTCGTGCAGCTCTTTCCATTTTTTAGTTCTCTTGTTCATTGGTAGGTAGACATAATATTTAAAAAAATGAGGAAAGATTCAGAGAGGTCACTGAAGATCCATAAACATCTCGATGGCTAATTTTTTGACTCTTAGAATTCTTTTTCTTTGTAATACTGTAAGATTTTATTATATTGAAAGATGAGTTCAGTATTGTAGAAATTCAGAATCGTAATCTCTGAGGGAAACTGTTCTAGACTCTAAAATGTAAATATTTTATTGTTTCCAATTCCAACAGCGCTGTTGGAAACTTTAAGTACTAATGTTTTATTCCTTTTTTTTTCATGGAATTTGTTTCTCCGTGTTTTCAGAAGTCTAAATATAAAATTTTGTCTCTTTCCGTGGATGAGTCTCTTATCTACTCCAAATAGAGAAAACTGGTTTATAACCACCCGGTATTTAATTAAATTCAGTTTTTTGTTGGCGATTTATTCATAATGCCATTGACCTATTGTGTTTTTATACTTATATCTGCATTTGACTTCACTTTTTAATATATAGTTTGGTTAATGAAGTATTTTTGAAACTGAGACTCAAATTCAAAAAGTTTACGTAACCCCGATTTAAAGTAATTATTGCATTGCCTCTTACAAATATCAATTATTATCGAAAGAAGCTTTCCATTACCTCGGCATCGTTTAACTTTTCCTCCAATCTGTTAATCCGCGAATGTTCGTCAATAAATTTCGGCATTCATTGTTTCATCAAAACCACCTGAACAAACTGGAAAAGTGAATGACTCAATGAAGGATTAAAGTGAATGCTGGGAAAAGCCAAAAGTTTTTGATTTCAATCTTTTCCCTAAACATTCCATTTTCCTTCGAAAAGATTTCAACCCACCCTACGAAAGCTTATTCGAAAAATCATAAACAATTTTCTGGGATGTTAAACATCAACAGGCATCTAATGTTCGAAAGCCACATAGAAAAAAGTTGAAATCAAATTTAGAACTGCAAAAATAAGATTCTCCCCATCAATAGCATAAAACTCTAAACTCTCTACGTCAAATAAAACCTTTATCAATATGACCAACATAATGCTATGCCTCTGTTCTGATTCGGCTTCGGGGCCGGAGGGTTCCAGGTTCGAAACTCGATTCGACTTATTATTTCGACCGCCAAGTTACAAATAATTCCGCCTCTTGTCACCAATATTGTAAAATATTTTGAGCAATATTGTGAATACCGAGGAAAATTGAATGCCGATCCAAAAGTATTGTATAATATTGAACATTACATCAGAAGGACTGAAATTATTTAAAGTATTGCTAACGTAAAATTTTGGGGTGAAAATATTAATTATCTCCACTAATAATGTATGTGTGTGTGTG
>BGPR01024998.1:0-22709 GCA_013235015.1 Araneus ventricosus | reverse complement strand
AACTAGTCTTTCATGTACCCCTAACTAGTCTTTCATGTACCCCTAACTAGTCCTTCATGTACCCACAGGGGTACGCGTACCACAGGTTGGGAACCTCTGGAATAAATGAACACAACACTGTAATCAACTTCGCATTTAAGCTAAGTCTACGGAAGTGTCCATTAAAATTCATAATGGCGCCTGAAAAACCTAGCATTTAATCTGTGTGTAACCATTTCACGCACCCTTCGCCCTCCAAAAACTAATTATGTAAGTTTTGCATTTTGGATGTCGCATTCGTAAATTAAATTCCTTAAAGACTACGCAACCACTTTAAATTAGTAACCAAAACAAATCCTAACGATCTCGGCAAAATTCTCTCTAAATTGCTTGATTAAAAAATTGTATTACCTAGATTTTGGGGGTATAGAGTTCATGCAACTCAATGTCCTCTTAGCGGAGCGCTAACGGTTAACATCATTTGAAATATACTCAACCGAAGCTTTAAAAAAAGGGGGGGGGAAATAAATTCCAGAATATCTTTTATTGATTGGCAAGTTTCGGACATATACTGCTAACGTAGATAGGGAACGTTTTTTAAATTTCTAAACTAAAATTTTGTTGCAAAAAATTCACTTCAGGAAACGTGTTCATCTTTGATTGTAGAAAAAAATTGTATTTCGATGAATTTGCAACAAAATTTGATGCTAAGCTTTTATATAGAATACAGTTTTCACATTTACAATGGCTTTGTAGCAATAAAAAATTAATATTGATGGTTTTATGCAAATCGTAATTTTCATATTGTTTTGGAACGGAAGCTCTGAGAATAGGTAACCGGCTTAAGTACCGCTGCTGCCCTTTAACCTCAATTCACAGTGATAAATTCCTCTTCTCAATAGCTTTAGTGCAGCTTCAAATTTGGAAGCTAATCCTCTTACCAGAATAGAGTTCGACAACAGATTCCGAGATTCCCACTTTTGGACGATTTTACATCGGAAAGGAGTGTCAGGCAAAGAGTCGTGAGCTCATTTCCGGAATTCTTTGTTAGATAACGCTCACAGTAAAATGTAAACATCACCCTTCCATTCTTCACTTTCCCCATTTTGATGAAAATAACTCCGCCCGGCGCATGCGCAAAAGCGCGGAGGGTTTCCGAATCCGTTGCCATACAATATCAGTCATTATGATTATTAAAGCACATGTTAAGAAACTGGATATTCAAAGGATGTTAACCTTTCGGCGGACGCGCCTCCGCAAATTTTACGACATATCGTGCATCGTATTATATATATCATGATGTTTTACAAAAATAAATGCAACTTTTATGTTATCTGTATTTATTAGCTTAATAGCAAACAATGTTATATAAATTTAAGTGCAATTTTTATTTATTAAATAACGATATAAATATGCAATACGATGCACAATAGAAGTATCTCTTGTATACGCGCACCCGCTGGAAGGTTAAGGTTGGAGGGTTGGTAAGAAATTACACCAAACGAATCTATTTCTTATTTATTGATAGGAACTTTTATTAAAAAACAATTGTTATAAATTTTGAAGTATATTGTTATATTTCAATAAATTGCATATTCTTGAAAATTAAAAATGTATTTTTTTAAAAAAAATATTGAAACTTTTTTCATGGAATTCACTGCTCGAGGAAAGTTTTGTAGTTAGTGCTTATTTATAACAATCTATTGGAGAAAATATCTGTAAGATGTCATTATTTGTTTTTTCATTGTTTGGTCATTTATGCAGAGATTCAATGGGTGGTATAAATTATTTAATACCTTCTCCTGGATTATGTACTGTTTTATTGAATACAGAAGGAATAATGTAAAATAATATCAGTAAAAAGAATATATCATTGTTTGGGCTAGGTTGTGCGTTATAGTGATATCTTCCCTTATTGCTTAACCATCAAGCCAAGATCTAGAGTAATAGGAATCTGCCCAAGAGATTCTTGGTGCTAGCTCTTTTGGTAAATTTTAAAGTCTCTTGGGTGAAAAGTTTGCTAAGGAAGTTATTTGATATTTTTTCATATTCATTTTTTTAAAGTATAGGTTCAAAATTGAGACCGTTTTCTGCATGTCTACTTATGAAATTAAATGACGAATTAGTAGATGGAGGTGAAATTTTTTTTCCCTATATCTCCGGACAAATGGAATCTGCTTCCGGCTTGCCATCAAGATTTTTTGACGATTAAAATACTTTCAATTTGCGCACTTTTTGTGTACAAGAAAGTAAATATGACATCAATTTACTTAATCTAAGCTAGAAATCTGGAAAAGTAAGCTCTTAATTTCGGAAATCTTATTGATTTTCTTCACAAAACTTCAAATCTACCGGAGCCGCAAAGATGATGCAGGTTCATGTTCTCGTGATACACATGAAATGTACCATGCCAGTTTAATTTTGGAAAATATGAAGCAGGTGAAGGACAGGACTCCACAGAAGTGAGTAAGGCATAAACGTGTTAAATGTGAAGATGTGTATTTGACAATGATATCGCAGAAATCGATTCCGTTGTTGTCTGAGGCGAACCTTGAGTTGCACAGGCATGACGCGTTAAGCATCTTTTTGTTAGTATAACATGGAAATTTTGTGTGTAGAGTGCATGCCAAGAGAGAGTCAATGTGCAAGATGTCGCATCCACTATGCGACTTCTTGCCCATTCACTCTCTTGGCATATTAGGAAACCTGCTACTTCACTGGAAAGTCTGTGGTACCAAACAGTTCTGGAGAATCCGAATTCAAGAAAAAGAATAATAAACTATTAAATTCATAATAGTCAATGAAAACATAATGCGACTGGAATAAGTACTCCCCTGCCTTTGTACAATAACTCTAGCTTATCCTGCATTCAGTACACTAACTCTAGCTTATCCTGCATTCAGTACACTAACTCTAGCTTATCCTGCATTCAGTACACTGAATATACCAAGTGCTTCCTTTCTCATAAATCTTTAATAGTAATCTGCTATTCTTTGTATTTCACAATTAACACTCAATGGCGCCCCCATCTCTAATACGTTACTCAAAACCTGTGCATTGAAGTAAGCTGCGTCATGTTGTTCATCATCATCTGCATTTATTATTTTTCTTTCATTCACACCGTGTTATTCAAGATAATGTATATATTCCTTTATTTTGTTGTCAATTCTATGTGTTAACACCAGGTTTGTAATTTCTTGAATTGTCACTTTTTTTGCAACTCTAATTCCACCTACATCTATACCAACCCGGATAGGAGCCACATGAGCCCTAGAGATGGCGGTGTGGTGTTAGTGTTAAAAGTGTATGGAAGTGTTATCCTCATCATCTGGCTAATGTTCAACACTACGAAAACTGCACCAAAAAGTTATTATATAGTTTCAGAAACGATACATTAATCTAGCAAATTAAATCAACCATTACAGTGATACTAAATCTTCTTTTTATAGATTTTGGAAATGGGCGCCAATCCAATTCGGCAGAAGATTTTTGCCGGAATGTTCATAGATCACTGTAAAGACATGTTTGGATGGAGCGATTTGTCCCGTGATGTGATAATGGATGTTGGTTGTGGAGGGGAGGGGTATTGCGGAGAAGCAATACTTCAAAAATTTCCGGATGTAGGAACCATCATTACCATTGATAGTCGTTCGAAAGTAGTACGTAATATTAGATTGAGAACTGCAGCGAAGATGGAATGTCTGTTTGCGGATATAGAGAAAAGGTGAGTAAAGGTGTTTCATTCTGTATGATGAATTGATATTTCTACTTAGTAAAATTTCCGTAAATTTATATATAGAATATTTGCTCCCTATGTCCGACTTTAGTTGTTGTTCGATTTTCCATTTTCTCCAAATTAACATATTGCCTAGAACCCCTTTTTAGGGATCATTCTAAAAACGCAATATTAAACTCAAAGGAATATTTTTTTCAACACGAACTTTACAAAAAGTATTTTTAAGTATTAGCCTTTTATATTCAATCGACGGCAGCACGTATCGGGGGGTTTTGTTGATAATTTAGCCTTTTTATTTTCAAAGACTTGAAAGTACATTTTTTTTACCATGCATACATTTTTTGCATGCATTTAACAAATATATCGTCAAATACAATTGTAAGAATAAGTTATTTAGAAATTCGCATAATTTAGATTGGTATTATTTTTTTCCGCATTTTGCATTATTTCTCTAAATACGAACACTAGGCTTAAGAGAGTATAAAAACAAAGTTTTCAGGTAGGATATTTTTAGAAATTTTTAAGTTGATTGGCATGTAATATTAGTATGCATAATATTATTGAACACTTCCGACTTGGGCATCAACGGGTTAAGGAATGGCCAATGTCACATTTTGGAAAACTCGGTTTAAATAGTAGCTGACCATATTTTTTTTCAACTTGCCACCGCAAACGCTAAATTAGAACATTACATTTGATTCTGTTTTCTTGTAGCTTGAATAAATTTATTGACGGGAGACGTGTTTTTGTAGAGTTACTCTCGAAATCTTCGATTAAAACATTAATCTCTGATTAGTTAAAGTGTTCTGATGAACTAAAATCGGGTAAATAAAATTTAAAGCAAAATAAATTGCACTGGATCTTGCAATATCAATCATTTCAACAAAATTCATTTGAAAAAGATTTATGAATAACTACTCGTTTAAAAAATCCCAATATTTTGGGAACAGCTTTCAGGGAAATAGGAAACCATTTATTGAACAAAGTTTTTTACTTGCCAGCTATATTTTATGGAAGCGATGAAAATCAATGGAAATAATAAATACCTCTTGGTGCCAGAATAACAAAAATCATTATGGAAAGAATCGGTCAACTCCCTTCCGGAGTATTTTGTGCATGCAGACTTTTTTATGAAAACTACAATGCACCACTATATTAATTTTTTTAAAACTAAATGATGAAATTAAATCTTCGAAAATTGAACCTCTTGCGCCAGGAAATCCAAAGAATCAATCAATCGAAAATTGAACTTCTAAATTATGACACTTAACTTTCAAATTACAAATATACATCAATATTTCATTACTTTCAACTTCTGGTTTCCGACCTTTGAGTGATTTATTTTTTTATACGAAAACAAATAAGGTCGCTTAATGAGCAATACCACCTTTCTCATTTTTTTGAAATTTTGAAGAGGAAGATTCAAATGAATTTTTCGCAACTAATAACGAATATTTCTAAATTTTTTTTAAAGATGCACTATGAACATGAGAACACATGTCCTAACCAGACATGAAAAAGAAAGAAGTATTCGTTATTGGTTGTGAAAACTTCATTTGAATCTTTCTCTTTGAAATTTAAAACAAATGAGATAGGTATTGTTGCTTGTTAGGCGACGATTTGGACATTATTAAGTGTTAGGGAAAGGAACACAAAACATACAAAGGCAAACTGAAACTACTGACTTCGCGTAAACACAGTTAAAGATATTTGTTCCCCATCTCTTAGAATTGTCTATGCCTACACAGTATATGCATGTTATAATGGTCCGCCTGCCGAAAAGAAAAAAACTCCATATATGAAATTCTTTGCCCTCGCCTGGTAGCGATGTGTCGGCATACAATTTCTGAAAAATTAGCTGTGAACAGCAGCCGAGCAGACTCGAAAAATACATTTTCCCATCATGCATCTTTATATTCACTTAATGAAACTTACATGTTCACAAACATAAAGACTTATCAAAAGCCACAAAATGTAGGCACATTTCACACTCCATCGAAGGGACTTAAGAACGTCCCAAAGGTGATGTCCATGATAAAAATGCCATCAGTGGTCTGGTGCATTAAATCAAATTCAAAACTCACACAATAAGATAACTAGAGGGAGTGATCTCCTCAAAGGTGCCATTTCCCCTTCCCACGCGTGGATAAAAAATGCGAATCTACTGTAACCCAGAATGCAATGACTATCCACAAGTTTCCTTCAGCAGGCGCCAAGGTTATGAGCATCACCAAGAAGCAAAATGGACTCGCTTCATGGTAAGAAAATTGAATATGCAGTTTTGAACTCCTTTTGAAACCGATTGAAACAAAAATTGGACACAAATCTACAATTAAGGTTAGAAGGCCACATACAAAATTTCATTTATTAAAATCATTGTATTAAGGAGTTATTGTGTTTATAAGTATGCGATTATACAGACCGACAGACTGTCAACCCTTTGAAAAATTTGTTTCAAATTGGATACGGATCTACATTCCTGATGAGAGAAGTGTACCAAATTTATCCATATAGCTATTTCTGATTTTGAGTGACAGTTTTCACATGAACGCGGATAGACAGGCTTCCCATCGACGGATTCATTCTACCAAAAGTTGGTAGAATCCTAAAATTTATGTGCAAAGATCACGTACCATATTTAATCCCTGTAGCTCTAATAGTTTTCTCGTTCTCACAGACGGACATAATTACAAAATTGTGTTTTTTGGAATCGGGGAGGTCTGAAACGTAGAGATTCATCAAAATCTCGAGCTCCAATTTTTTTTCGAATACAATACTTTCTCTTTGTATACTTCGCATACAAGAAAGTGAAAAGATAATTTATCCAACAGATAACAGACGACTTTTTGCAATTCCTGAATTACAATTCTGGAATTGTAAAAAGTTCTGGATTGTACAATTCTGGACAACCAGTAGCACCTGTTGAGTCTACAAGTTCGTTTTCATAATATTAAGAATTTGCCAAAGCTTATCATTATAACTCATTGTGGAAAAAATTTGAATGATTTTTAAATGCGAACAAGAAATTCATACGTCAAAAAATATTGGTAAACGATGAAAATAATAACAAAGTAATATTTTTAAAATTGAACTCGTAGTTTGTTATGTAACATTGGAATCTGATAATGCATTTAATTAAATGGTGTAATTTCTTTCATCGCAGACAGTCCCTTCGAAATTATGAAGGAAAGATGACCAAAGTCATCGCAACTCACGTTTTCCATCAACTCAGGGAAAAAGAAGAGGCATTTCGAAACGTGTACCACCTATTGAAACCAGGAGGAGAAGCTGCAGTTTTGTTCGTTATGAAGTCTTTAATATACGAATGGTTGACAGATCTGCTCAAGAAACCCAAATGGAAAGAAGCTTATAAGGTATAATCTATTACTGTAGCTAGCCATTTTGAAATGGCATGTTAAGTATCCGCACTTATGTCTGGTTGCCATTTGTAGGGAACCCTAAAACTAATTTATTAACTGATAGTTTAATGTTTACCTACACTCTTTAATATTTATTTTATTAAAACTGATATAGATGTCAGCTTACTGGTGAAGATCGAATTAAAGACGACAGACATTTGTTGATAAAAATTTAAAATTTCATTTTTCTGCGCTGAAGGGGAAACTGGTCATCGCACGTTGGCGAAACTGCTTGCATGAGCTCCTGCTTGGAACTAAGGGTTCTTACAATTGGCCACATGAGGGCGCTGCAGTGAGTATTCAGAATTTCATGCTGCCGCACGTAACACTTACGGTGATCATATTTCCCGAATGTAGCTTAGAATAAACGTACAAATCAGACGAATTAATTGATTGATTAGAATAATGTTGACTAAATCCGAATAAAAAGAAACTTTTAAGATAAAAGAAATATTCTAATTTTGGTCATTTTAATATAACTCGTGACACATGTTGGAAACTTAAGTGAAACATATATTTGCTCAACATATTTCATAAATAAACATGTTATACTCTTAATGATGCGAGTTGTTTTTCGTCACTGCGCAAATCCTGGTACCCATTTAAAAAAACTTTTTTGAAAAAGAAACCTTGCTCCTCAGGACTTTTCCCATTCCTTTTGGTCTTAATAGAAAGTATATGAAGTTTCAACCCTCTAAATTAACTGTAGGGTTTGCCTGTAAAGCCCTAAAATTTGAAGAAAAGCTCCTAAAATGTCATATTTTTAGAAATTTTATATGGTTGCTAATGTATTAAAACTGGTTTATATTTGTTCCTATCGACATGTTTAGTTAGAATATAAACACAAATAAGTATTAACAGTACCTTTAGACACTTGGGGGAAAAAACAAAATTGGTTAAAATTTGCAGTAATTCTGCATTGTTGCTTTTTGGAAACACCATACCACAATTATTACATGTTCACAATAAAATTTTAAAAATTTACTAAAATGTTTAAGAAGGATATAAAAATGAATGCCGTGATAATTTAAAATCTACAGTTTTATTTGACAGTTTAACACGTAACATTAAAAAAAATTAAATACTCACAGTATTTAATTGTGCAAATAACTTGTAGAAATTACAAGAACGGTCAAAAAAAATTTCATGCCATCCCTTTAACTACTTTAAATTTCATTCAAAACTAACTTCTTAAAGCAATGATTTTCTTTCTTACTTTCTTCAACAAACTGAAGCAGATTTTGAGTATATTCTTCATTTTTGGTTATCGCAGCATCCTAATGACTGAAATCTTCCATTAATTTTGCACCCCCATTCGGCTGTGTCATTTACTATTTTCAAGTCTTGATAAAAGTTTTCATTTCTTTGAACGTGAAATCATCTTCCTAGGCCAGGGGACTATTTTTCAACCAAGATCCATCTTGTTGCAACAAATGAAAAATCAACCATGATTTCAGTTCAACCAATTGATGCTGTTTTGTGGTATAATTGGAAACAGAAAACGGAGACACCAGTGGGAAGTGATTTTTTCATTACCTTTGTATTTTATTAAGGTTTCTGCGATCTTCTTTTCAGAGTCTGACTATTTCTTAGAAAATAAAAAAAATGTTACTGCTTCTGTCAAATACCACAAATGTCTACTGCAAGTTAAAAGGGCAGCTTTGATAACCCCAGGTTCGTATTTCGCGTACAGATAATTTACAGGAACATCTGTAGCATTTTGACCATTCAATCAAACTTTAACAAAAATCAAATCGTTGAACAAACATATTTGATGCAAATTTTGGATTTACTATTGTCAAATATAAATTGTTTACCAAAAGCATATATCTTTAACGAGTAACGTAAACATTCATATTGTATACATTCACCTGGCTTTGTGAAACGACCCAGGATTTTGTCAATTAACTGCCCGAGGTGAATTCATTCACCACTATTAGGACAATCCCGGCACATTCCTTGTAGTCACTGACTGCAGAGAATGTGTCGCAGTCCTTGAACATATACGAGAAATTCGACCCTTGGGGTTTAATTTCAGTAGACATTTGCGGAATTTAACAGAAGCAGTAAAATATTCTTTATTTTCTAAGAAAGTGTCGGACTAAGAAAAGAAGAGTGCAGCATCTTTAATGAAATACAAAGCTAATGATAAATCACTTCCCACTGTGTCCCCATTTTCTTTATTTTCAATCATACCATAAAACTGCATCATTTGGTTGGAACGTAGTCATGGTTGATTTTTCTTTTGTTGAAACAAAATGGAGCCTAGTTGAAAAATAATCCTCATGCCTGGGAAGAATATTTCACGTTCAAAGAAGTGAAAACTTTTAACAAGAACGTAAAAGTAGTATATGACACAGCCGAATGGGGTACAAAACTAATGGAAGATTTCAGTGATTAGGGATGCTGCGTTAACCAAAAATGAAGAACATACTCAAAATTTATTTCAGTTTGTTGAAGAAAGTAAGAAAGAAAATCCTTGCTTTAAGAAATCAGTTTTGAATGAAATTTTAAAGTAGTTAAAGTGATGACATGAGATTATTTGGCAGTTCTTCTCATTTCTGCAAGTTACTTGGACAATTAAATGCTGTGAGTATTTAATTTTTTCTAATGTTACGTCTTGAGCTCTCAAAAAAACTGTAGATTTTAAATTATCCTAATATCTTTCTTTAACCTTTTACTAAATTTTCAAGATTTTATCGTGAACATGCAGTAATCGTGGTGTGGTGTTTCCAAAAAGCAACATGGCAGAATTATTGCAAATTTTAACCAATTTATGCTTTTTTTCTCCAGTGGCTAAAGATGCTGTTGATAATTATTTGTGTTTATATTCTAACTAAACATGTCGATAGGAACAAATATAAACCAGATTTAACACATTAGCAACCATATAAAATTTCTTAAATTCTAAAAATATGACATTTTAGGAGCTTTTTCAAATGTCAGGGCTTTACAGGCAAACCCTACATTTAATTTAGAGGGCTGAAACTTCATATACTTTCTATTAGGACCAAAAGGAATTAGAGAAACCCAGAAGTGTAAGGCTTTTTGAGACACCCTAGTACCCATATTCTTTTATGGTCGGGCAAGCAAACCTGGCCTCGGGAATCATGAGCACGACTTATCCTATTTCCTTTGTGTTATTGAAAACAACAAATGCCTTCAATGTGCTAGCGAAGCTACTAGATTCCTATAGCCAGCGAAGGTTAGGATGTCAAGTTGAAAAAAAAAGCTGCCAAGAGAGTGCCCTCTTCAGATGCCGAAAGCAACACGAGCTCTGCTATAATTCTCTATTAGAAATATCGGCGCAGCAGGATACGAGAAGTTATTCATTTCAGATACTAAAGGAGGATGGGAGAAAATTAATCGAGACAAAGGCACCAAGTAGCATGGTTTATAACGGAATATTACTACTATCTTGGTAAGCTTAGGGCAAATCTCAAACATTCGAGATTTAAATTTTCTGGAACTTTGGTCATCGTAACTATCAATCTAGATGCAAATTAATCTTTTACGATTTTATTTGTCAACACGAAATTCCTATGGACGAGTTTTCTGATTTACATTAGAACTTACATTAGAAGACTAGAGTTTATTTGCACTACATTTGGATTTTCGCTTTGAGGATTCCATTGACTTAACATTACGCCGGAAGTAGGATAAGGCTTTTCATGTAAATAAACAAAACAGAAAACCCGTTCATATTTGTCACAAATAATGAGAAGATTTCGGCTATGAATGTACAGAAATATAGCTTTATGTTAAAAAACTAGATTTTTCTTATTGGTGATTTTGAATGAAAACTGGCAGATTAATTTATTTCAAATAGATGGCGCCAGCAAAATCTAAGATTTCTGTGAGCCATATTTTAATTTATGCCTCAATTTCTTTTATTTAACAAATAAAAAGTTCGTAAAAATAAAAAAAAATGTAATTTTTGACTTGCTAAAGTAATTTATTTTTTTAAACTTGTAGTCATATGACCTCCAAGCAACATCAGTAAAAAATGTGTCTTATATCGACTTGTAATATTCTAGAAATGTACTGAATGTATTGCAGGATATATTCAGTCAGAATAAAAGTATGTTTAAAATCTTATTAACATAATGAACTACATTCTGAAGAATTTAATAGAAGTTTTTCACTTATTTTCTCTGGAAATATTTTTTTATTATACGTTTGGTTTAAACGTAAATCAAAATTTTATCTGCTACGATCTCGGAATGCGTTTCATAATTTAATCTATTCAAGAACTGATAGTTTGAGATGGCTTGATGGAAATCTCACGAGTTTGTGTCCTTAGAAAACTCTAACATCTTTATGTTCTTTTCTTTCTGTGAATGGAAATACTTGGTTGTCCGTTGTCGCCTCGTCATCTGAATTCGCTCTCCAGGAATTTCTTTTCTGATATTTCGTAACACGAATTAATTCTAGTAAATCTGCAAAAAATCTAAACTATTGCAGCATGAATTTCAGTAGCTACAAACTAAATTTCCTATTAATTCTTTCGGTTCTGTAAGTTGTAATCAAAGATATTTGTATAAGCAACTTAATGAGATTTATTTTATTAAGTTATTGTATCAATTTCTGTACAAATTTCATGTAAAATGTTCTTATAAGTCATATTATCGTGCTAAAATTCTTTTCAAATAAAGTGCATGAAATGTGTGCAAAATACGTGAAATCTGTTAATAATGAAACCATTATGTACGTGGTATTCCTGAAGTCCATAGCAATTCTTTCGATTTAGATACGTTACGGGTAATAGTTTATTAATGAGTGTTACTGAGAGATTAATTATTTAAAAATATGATCACAGCCCATTCTCCGAATTTCGGATCAAAATCTTCAACTGCTTATAAACACCAATTGAAATCAAATTTTCCATTCCTAAAACTATGATCAGTTCTCACATTACAAAAATGAAATGTATTTTCCTCAATTCAATCACCTCCGCCGAAACCTGGTGGTCGTTTTGACATTTGGAAGAGTCTTTTAGGATTGCAGTTTCGAGTACCGAGAAGACTATTTTTTATGTGAGACTACTGAACGTCATATTTTTTGTTGCGGATCAAACGTCCTGACGTTGAAATGGTGCGACAGTTTACAGTAAGTTGCTTGCTAATGATCAGAATGATAAATTCTAATCTTCTGACTGCTATCTGAAGATCAAACTAAGGACGCCTTTATATCAATAGAATAAGAAAAGAATCAATTTAATTGTATCTATCCACTATGTGGTCCATATCTACTCACATACCGTAAACGTCGCCACACATGCTAAATTTGTCTTCTTGCCAATGCTTCAAAAACCCAATTACCGTTAGCCCAACTCCTTCTTGCAAGTCATTGATTGAAATCTCCCAATGAATCGCAATTTTTTATCCATATATCTGCGGTGCCCGTACTGGGAACGATAGCATTTAGCAAACACCTAGCTTAACCTTGCAGCGGGCGCGCTTATGCAAATTTTACGACATATCGTGCATAGAATTGCATATATATCGTGTTATTTTCCAAAAATAAATGCAACTTTTATTTATGGTATTTGTATTTATTAGCCTAATAGTAAACAAATATTTTATAAATAAAGTTGCGCTTAAATTTATAAAATAACGATCTAAATATGTAATACGATGTAATATATGTAATACAATTCAAGTATCTCTTGCAAAAACGCGCGCCCGCTGGAAGGTTAAAACGTTTTAGACATATGTTATAAAATCATCCAATAAAGATTTGATAATCAGATTATTGCTATTCAGACAGTTTTTTCATTAATTCCACTAGTGTTAAAACTCTTACAACTGGTTATTTCCTTTTTCTATAAAACTGCTGATATTCTTTTAATAAAGCACAATACAATATGAACGAACATTTGCACTCGAAAAAGTAATTAGATGCGTAATTATTCACTGATTTACAAGAGCTCATATTATTATGGTTTTGGTACATAAAAGATATGTTTGCGTAAGTTCATTTTTCCTGAAAAATTATTCTACAACTTCGTATAACTTTGTAAGTATATTTTTAGAAATCCAGAAACGTCAGAATGATGCACAATCTAGAGTGGTGACCGAGAGTCGTCTTTCGAGTGCAAAGGGTTAATTTCGTATTTGTTGATGCACTAATTTATAAATTCAATGTTTACATCTGAACTAGAATCTAAACCGTTCTTCTTTAACTACTGTTATATCGAAAGTTAGTATGAAATATATTTACCCGCATCTTTCAATCTTTAGCTTCATTACGCTGAGGATATGTACGAGAGTGGATTCGGAGCAGATCAGTACAGAGAAATGGTTGAAAAGATAGGATTCCAGGTAGTTGAGTGCGTCGAAGAAAACAGAGTAATTCCTTATCTATCTGATCAATCTTGTAAAGGTAAGAATCTCAAGCTAATCATTTTTATGCACTTTCTATGAGCATGCAATATTTTGTGGAATTCTTATTGTAAAATTGATTGTTTCTCTGAAATATCGATTTTACATTACAAAATTCCCTTTTTATATTCTCATATACGACATATATATAAAGAAAAAATATTGTAAGCGTCGAAAAATTCAACGTCCAAATTTTTATCATTCTCTACTACGCATCATGAAGTACAATATTATACGGTATTGAACATTATATTAACAATGTATGCGAGTATTGAACATTACATACTATGTTGTATAATAGCACGGGGAAGTGTAATAACAAAAATTATAACCTTAAAAATAAATGCCCATTTTCTAAACCAGTCTTTCTACTTCAGGACACGCTAAATTTTTTTAATGAAGCATGTATTAAGAAATTTTTTAAAAGCTTAGAATTCAAAGTACTGCAGCGTGTCCTGAAACATCGTTTACAAACTTTTAAGTATAGCTCAGGCACAGAGAAATAAGTCATTTTTCCCCCAATAGAACTTGGGGTTGTAAACGCAAAGGCGACCACAACAAGGAGCTCCATGCCAATGAATTAACACATTGGCTGCCGAGCTCGCAATTCGACTCGAGCCTGCTATTCGCACCTGATATCTAATTAGATGTCCTATCTTTACTGTCTTTAAGAGATGGAGAAGATGGGGCCATAGAAGGCAAGATTATCCTCTTCACCGGAATATGGGTGACGCGACAGTCAACGTGTTAACACGTTGGCTGCCGCTCACACCATTTGACTAGTGTCTGTGATTCACACCTACTATCTAATTTCATTCTATAACCCAGGAGGGTCGACTCAACCCAATGGTTGTAGTCTTTTGATGACCCCGCGGGAAAGAGAAACATGAGCACGAATTGTGGTTGCGGGCATCAACTACAAACAACCTCACCATATTTAAAAAGGCAAGTTAAATATTAAATTATATTAAATAGAGGTGTTACTTCAGAGCAATGTCACACAATTAGTGAACTTATTGACATAACAGCTACAGACACAAAAATGCTCAACAAAACGACGGTTATAACAATAAAAGACACAACCCAAACCAAACACAAAGCAAATAAAGCACAATGACGTAACGGCTACAGACTCAAAAATGCACAACAAAACGGACGTTATCTATAATTAGATGAACCCTTCTGTTTTATTTAAAATAGTGTAGGAGTCGTCTAATTCGATAGAAAATCCGAATATCTCTATCACGAGCTGGCGCGGGACATGGCAGCAGATGTGTAAGTAAAAAAAAAACACGCTATATGAAGTGTATAGCTACAGACGGCAAATCCTTTGAATACTAACTTTTTAAGATACACAAAAGGTTTGCTACGCCCTAATTGCTATTATATTTGTCATACTGCGAACGAGTGGTGTTGTTATTCAGGCAGCTGTGTTGTTTGCTGTTATGTATTTGTACTCCATTAAGCCTGTGTTGTCTTCATCTGGTGCATCTTTTACTGTTATTTAATTCACTGACAAAGAGCCGCTTGCAGGGATCGACCTTTCCTATTCCTACCCCTTGTTTTCATTGTAGAAACGACTTGTGTATGTTTTATCTACCCTTAACCCTCTGTAAGTCTATTTGAATCCTTCCGCATGACTAATCCGGCACAGCAACATGAGCTAATCTGGTTCAGCAATGTCGCTTCCAACAAAGGCTCCCGACTTAAAATCGAACAATTGCTTCACCATCTTAATGAATTTCAAGAGCTTTTTCGAATAAATCCATGACCATCTTCCATTTCAAGCCTTTTCCATTCCTGCAAAGCCGACATTGGGAATGTTGTTTGCGCCGTCTTCGCGGAAGTGACAGCGCACTTGAACTATTCTCCGCTTCCGCACAGAAGAACTTCCACATTCTGCAGAAAAGAACAATCAACAGAGCAGACACAAATGTGCTTTAAAACTCGCATTTTAGTTTGTTTTTGTGGGCTTCTTTATTTGATTAGTTCTTTTCCTCTCTCGTTGGTTGATATTGTACACTTCACTCTCATTTTTCTTCCCGTTTTACTGTTTTCGTTTGTATATGGTTTTATGATACTCGCCTTAATTTATTGTATATTATCCCAGATTTTTAGATTTGCATTTTTGTAACCTTTCCATCTCCCTGCCTTCGCCATTATTTGCTAGACTGTTAAGGAGCGTCTTCCAGTGTCTCTTCCACTTCATCTCCGCAACACTGTTTAAATAACCAAAAGGTTATAGTCGCAGGGGCATGAAGTGGTGTTCTGTAAATCTATTTTCTGCTGCATCCTGAGATTTCCGCAAGCTAATGGGTTTACTTAGAACTTTTAAAACGCTGAATCGTATTATAATAAAACCTTCAACGCAAATAACAATTCGCTTGGTTCAACGGTATTTGAACAAGTTTGCAAACGTTACATCTAAATAGTAATTAAAAGTTTCTCCAGCAAGAGGGTTAAAGCTCGTAAATGACCTTTCCTAACACCCCATATATTCTTTATCTGCGTAATATAAATGTGAAGTCTCTTTCTGTTAGTATTATTAATTTCCGAATTACTTATTTTACTAACAATTACACTAAATCTGGCAGAGTGCTTCACTTGTTTGAAATTATTCTTATTATTTTCAGAAGCGTTGTACGAAAAGTGCGGATATAACTTCAACGTTCCTCCTGAATCCCTTGAAGAATTTAAGGAAGAATGCCTTCAAGTTCTCCTGAAGCTAAGTGCAAGAGATGCCCAAGGAAGGCCTTGCTACAGGTTGACTGAGCTGTCTTTACTACTTACCAAGCCGACAGAGGGTGCTGGCTCCAAGACAAAAGAAAATCTTGGCTCTTGAATCGCTGCATTTTTAGACGCAAATATTTACGATGCTGCTATAACTTTGCCATTTAGTTTTTATTATGAAGCACTTTAAAAAGAGTGTATATTTTTAACGTTTGATTTCATTTTTTAAAAGGAATTTTGAAGACTTTGCATTTTAACTATATTGTTATTTTCAGTGTTTAGATTATCAGGTGCCATGGAAATACTTTTAAACTCTTCAACTTCCGTTTATGAGTGTACTTTTGCAATCTAAATAAAGGGTTTTGTGTTTCTCCAGTTTTCTTATAAATATAATGTGACTTTTTTTGCTTATTTATATAATGAATTACGAATTAAAGATTAAAAAGTAGAAAATAATGAAAAGTTTTTAAAACAATAATTAACTTTCTAATGACGTCACTGAAAGGAATCGGATTGTAGAAAGCATATTACGTCACCTCCTTCGAGGGAGGTCAGCACCAGCCAATGAAATTGCATCAATGCATTCTTTATAGTCCGTAGAAACTCTCGCTGTCAAATCTCGCTATCAAAAAACTGTTTGAATTGATCAGGAAAAAATTAATTTAAAAGAAACGGAATAAGATATTTTAATCGTGCTTATTTAATCCGACAGAAACGTTCCAGTTATAAGGTTAAAAAAATTAAAGTTATAGAGTTGTTAGAACGTCAGATGCGAGAATATGAAAAAGCCCTTATCAAAAATTAACATGAGTGACTATTATTTAAAAATTTCTCAAAATTCAGTAAATTGTGTTAGAAATTCAAAACAAACTTCATTAGAAAGAAAATTATTTGTTCTATCCGATGGTGCATTGATTGTTTTTCAACTATCATTAGAAAAGATACAAATATTTATTGACATTTTCTTGTAGTTCAGGCTGTCATCTTTCCAAATCCGTTTATATTTTGTTTCTAAGTGAATTTGAAAATAAGTTATAACTATTTTAAAATACTTGGTCTGAAGCAAAACCAACCAGAAGGAAATTTTAAGAGCAGTTTTCTAAGAACTTCGTTTTTGATAAAATTTCCCCACCATTAACATGATATCTTAAAATCTAATAGAGACAATCACTTGAAATTTTCAGCACATGTTTAAAATAGTATAAGCAATGAAATGAAGTAAAATATTTATTGTTCGTGAAGTATTTTTTTTAATTTGCAGGTGTTCTTAGAAAAATTAAGTTGCGAATTAATGGGAAAATGCATATTTACTCTTATTTCAACCCCTAATTTACTTGTATTTCAATTTTTTTTCTGAGATTTTAGTTCATTTCATAGATCATTGTCCTCTATAACTTGTGTGCAATGAAAATTAGAATTGCTGCATTACAATTTAGTGTAGAATGTTAACTGTGTTGGTTAAATTTTATTAAAATTTACAACAAATTCCCATATTTCTCAAAAAAATATTGTATTTATTAGAAACCTTTTGGTGATTTTTGTGTTTATAATTGATAATACAAATTATTAAAACATACAATTTTTCAAAAATTTTGTTCCGAACGTAGGCGGTCACCTTAGGTATGATGAATTCATCCAAAAGCACTGAAATATTACAACGTAGGATTGTCCTATTCTTACAAACTTTTGGCGAGTTATTTTAATATAATTTAACTCCTTTACACAATTTAAAATTGGTCAAGATTATCTTGCTGAAAAATAAAATTCATTTGCTTTATTAGTCTGGAAATACACCAGACATATTTTCAGTTGAAACTTTGTTAAATATTTTGAAGAGACATTTGGGTAAAATGAACTGTACAACCCAAAAAACGCATGATATAGAATACTATAAAAATGTGGTTCGACGATAATTTGGGCAAAATGAACTGTACACAGGGACGTGGCGAAGGGGGGGGGGGGGGGGGGGGGGGGGGCCCCCCCCCCAGATTTTTCTGAAATCTGCAAATTGACTAAATGAGTCGGCAAATTTTGAAAAAGCAACCGAACGTATTATTTTATTCTGCGTGTCCACAACATTTGCAGAATTATTTATTAAAACGCTGAAAAAAACAAAGTGAACTTTTATTTACTAAGTTGGTTTTTAAATTCTCTTGCAGACCATTGTTGTCACCAATAGGGAGCCGTTCCGACTCCGAGTTCAGGGGTATGCGTGGCGTGACTATTGTTAACTGACAGGGGTTCGGGCAAACTTTCCCTTCTGTAGTAAAATAAAGATAAATTCTCAGAGCAACGAAAGAAATGAGATGCCACTGTTTTGTAGATCCCGAAATTTTCCGTTACCCATCTGCGCGGCAGTGTTCTTCTCTAAACTTTCTAGTGTACTCCCTAATAAAAGTGTCATCCCCCTGTTTGGTCCCCCGGTCAAGTCCTTGGACACAAGGCCGAAACTGCCTAGTTTTATTACCCTGAATCGGAGACCACGGCAAGTCGATATTGCCGAGAAAATGACGACACACCGAAATCGGTATGTGTTTACAGACGGACGAAGCGACGCGACAGACATATATAATTCCAGAAAATGTTTTTTTCGTATTCGGGTACTCTAATGTAGAAAATCATCAATCTCGATGTCAAATTTTTGGCGTTTATAATTTTTTTTTTACTTCGCATGTCAGAAAGTAAAGAGTTTTTAATGCAAATATCCTCATCTATCTTAAGTCTTTATTACTTTTTTTCTTTCAGATGAGTTAACAGAGAAAATATCAATACTACGTTTTCTTAATATCTTAGAATTTAAAAAATAACATTAATTCGATAGAAGAATTGAGTAACAATCAGAAAATGAAAAGACAGTTTAAATTTTAGTGTTTACTGTGGGCTTATTTTGCATAATTATTGTTATATTTTTAAGTATAAGAAAATATTTATGAAAATTTTTCCACGACATAAAAAAGAAATAATTATTTAAATTTTTTATAATATTGATTTAAGAAACTTTGAGAGATGCTAACAATTTTTTAATAGCATTCATTTAGTATGTTAGCTTTCATCATATATTTATAAAAAAATATTTTATATAAAAATTTTGTTAATTTGATATACAAGCCACAATGATGAGATTTATTATACAACAGGAGACAAATATTAACTCGGTGTGAAATATATTTTAACCTTTCCTTGCTAAGCTTATATGAATGAATGGATTTCCTTTCTCTCCAACTTTACTATAAATTTTTTTTCTATTTTCGATTTTTTCATACAGAAAGAAACTTGACTAGCAGTAACATTCAGTGATTGCATTGAAACATCTTCAATCCTGGAAGTGTAAAATTTAGCCTCTAAAATATGCAAATTTGTTGACTGCTAATAATAATTACATTATTCAAATGCTAAACTGTTTCAGGAAGTTTAAGAAATGTCACAATCTTATGCCGCTGATCTCAGCAACAAACTATTGCTTAAAAATAAAGTTTGGGAACTTTTTATATTCTTTTTTTCTATTAAAAATGTGTATTCCCTAGATTTCAAAAGAAAAGATGGTCATAAAAAAGCTTCTTTAAAAATGAAAGGTTAAATATTTTTGAAGAAATACGTATGAGGAGCTTTCTGACAAAAGTGAACATATACGCTTTTTTCTAAAAAGCGTTTTGTTACAGTTTTCTCATCTGAGTACCCAACTGTACGAGGGTGCAGTATCATTCAATTTTGTCTCATAATTTATTTTTTCCCCTTTGTAAAATTACCCAAAATTCTTAATTCTTTAGCAAAACTAAAAATATCCACTTCTAAAACCAACTTTGTAAAATGGATATGCTCACTTTTGATTTTTTTAAAAAAATTCTCATATATTTTTAATCTTTCTGTAACATCTTTATTTATTTTTTGTGCGTCGGTGTGTTTAATGCTAGAAAAATATATCTAGCTCTCATTTTGTCAGGCGTTCTTTCTCTTATGTAAAATGTCAGCATTTCTCTTCCAAAATCTTGATAATTATGCCCAGAAACATTGAAATATACCACATAAGGAAACAAATACACAAAATAATCTCTTTTCCAACCCTGGAAGCTTTTACGAGCAGGACAGTTTAAGAATCCTGTAATTTCATGGTGTCTTCGGATTGCACGATTCGTGGAAAAAAAAGGGGTGGAAGTAGACTGACAGATTTATGATCGGGGGAATGCAGTTGTTTTTACATCACAAAACCCCCTAACTTCTTATTGGGCGGGAAACTCGAATGGACATTATCCTGAATAGTAGTAAAGCTAAAGACAACATAAAGAAATCCCAATCCAGAAAGCGGAGTGTAGCTGATGAAGTACAGTGGGACTTTTATACACCAAACCTGCTTTACTATAGGTGAATTAAATCATTATTATTACTGTGGAACTTGGTTAATTCAAACGTTTTTTACCCAAATTCGTAAGTAGTTCGATTTTTTCTCTATTCTTAAAATTTCTATACGCATAATGCCTAAATATCATCTGTAATTTGAATTTATTTTGCTTACTTAAATGTCAAGAATAAAAATTTAAATTCTTTTTTATTTCTAAATTGCTTTCGTCCTTACTTTGTATGCTCATCGATCGTGAATAAATAACTTTTTAAGGTTCTTTATTGACTCTAGAATCCAATCAATGTATCCAATCAAAACAGCAATTAAATATTTCTCCCTTTTTGAATTATTTTAAATTTAAGCTTTAAGTAATTTTATTAACATTATTTTTAAAAAAATCAATAAATATTATTACTTAGTTAATTAAAATTTCACACTGTTTATTTATTTATTATGTATTCTTTATTAAAGGTGTTAAATTTTAAAAATAGATTTTTTTTGCCTTTTTTAATTAAAATTGCCGTTTTCTCATGCTGTATTCACTTTTACACAAAGATTTTCTAAATTAAATTCGAATTAGTCAAGTTGCACTGCTTTTCATTATTTTACATTGCTTTTTGTTGCATTAATTATTTATTTATTTAACATTATTTGTTTTAATAGATCTAAAAAAATTCTGCAAATTTATGCATATATATTACCAGCGGATGTTTGCGATTTTTCAAGTACTCGGATGAGGAATAACAGAACCTTTTTCCGTTCGAATGCCGTGTATATAATAGTAATAAACAGAAATTCAAAATGAGTTGAATTTCGAAGCAGTGTTTTTTTTAACATCGAGATTAGTGATATAAAGAATAATGATTTGGCCAAATACCTACTCTGTAAAAACATTTCACTTTTGATTCTAAATAAAATAATTCTCAAATTTTAAATGTAAAAAAATAAAGATTAATAAAATTGATATTTTTACTGTTTGCATATTTAAAAAAAATTAACACCTTGATGTGTTTTTTCATAATATTTTAAATACCTGAATTACAATAATTATTTCAGTAATAAGAAATGGCCAAAGGAGGGATCTTTCAGACTGTGATTTTTTTTTATTGTCCACATCTATGAATGAAATTTTAGTGGCATGATATGTTAAGGGTCCAAGGATTGATTATTATTCGTATTATTTAAATATTATATGTATGTGTATTATTTATGTATCAGAATGTATTATTTGATTAATTAAATTTAATGATGGTAAGAAATAAAATTCAGTTTAAAGTAATTATAGTGATAATGAAATAATTTATATTAATAAAATTGTACTGCATTGTTGATATGTTCTTTTGATTATATTGGACAAATCAGGCTATATGTCGATTCCGAAAGTTTTACGGTGAGAGTGCTTCTAAATCGAACTTTGCTCTGTGACTGTTCTTATACTAGGGTCATGCACTGGAATCTCTCTTGCGGCTTCGCTAATATCTATTATCCATTTGTTCAAATATTTTATGGCTATATTTTAAATAAATCCCAAATGGTTTTGCGTTTCAGATCTTTACGAATAATTTTAGTTTCTGAGGACATTTGTGATATCTTAGTAGTGCTCACAGTTTTTCTGATGGGTTGAACCCACACACATACATTGGGAAAGCACAGCTAATCAATGGTCGCAAAAGTGATTTATAGAGGACGAGTTTATTTTCCATCGAGAGTTAGGACTTCCTACCGAGGAGGGAATAAAATCGTGTCTTTGCTAAGCTAAATTTTGTTTTTATTTTTTCAATGTGATTTTTGAAGGCATGTTTTTGGTTGAAACGTTGGATATTTCGTGTCCTCATCATTGAAAATGATATTATGCATCACAGCAGGAACATGTATGTATATTAGGCACTATAAAAATATTTGTCTTTTATTTCTGCAAAGTTCATAATGAGAGTCGGCATTTTTTGGATCTCACCCCCCCCCCCAGATGTGAGACGCTCGCCACGTCCCTGACTGTACAACCAGAAAACGCATACTATAGAAAACTATAAAAATGTGGTTCGACGATAATTTGGGTAAAATGAACTGTACAACCAAAAAACGCATACTATAGAAAACTATAAAAATGTGGTTCGACGATAATTTGG
>BGPR01024997.1:0-22710 GCA_013235015.1 Araneus ventricosus | reverse complement strand
CCAGATGGCTGGAAAGAAACTCTCCTGAAAGAAATCAATTCAGATGATTTGCCGGCGTACCTCGGAGGAAACAGAACAGATCCCGAAGGAAACCCGCTCTGTGAATCCTTTGTAAGTATCCGGTTGTATTGATGCTGTCTATGTACTTTTAACTTGTTCACAACCAAGTGACACAATGGGGGATCACACTTGCAAAATGCAAATTTCAGAGCGTGAATGACTTGTTTCATGGTCTTAACTTTTTCATCCCGAGGCGTCTTTTCACTTCTAGCCCCTTTAAAACCCCTTTTTTGGGGTGGATACGACATGAATTGGACTCTCCCAGCCTGGGTGGTCATTTACCCCCCACCTCACCCCCTGCTGTAACCTTTCCTTAAGTCGCACGAAAATGGGATGTGGTAGGCAAGGATAATTGGACCACCCTACCGCGCTTATCTACGAAACGATCTCAGAACCTCACCTCCCCTCAAAAGAATCCAACCGCCTCAGTCCGGCCTTCGTCGCTGTTAAGGGGAAATTTCTAGATCACCCGGGACTGCCTTGCTCGGTGTGAGAGAGTTAGATTGAATTTGTTTCGATTTTTCACTCACAGTCTGACGTGCCAGAGGTTTGAAATCTGGCACACTTGTGCATTCTCGATGGCAATACACGATTTTAATACATTCATAACTTAATTAAGAATTAATCATTAATTAAATTAAATTTATATATATATATATATATATTGCATTCCAGTGGAGCCACCTGGTTGAAAGCTTCAGAAATAATAGATGTCAAAGTTAAAAAATAGAAAATAATTAACCTTCAGTCGGGTGCATCTAATCTGTGAGATGAAGCACATATATTAATTGCGCCTAGGTGCGGGTTGTACCGAGAAACATGTGAGACCTCTAGTAGCTTCCTGATTCCTGGCTCCCTACAACTCACTCTAGGGTAGCGGGTTTTTTTATTCTAGTGCTCCTTTGATGTACTTGAGGGGCAAGTTAATCTGGTAGATGAATTGCGCCCAATTACGTTTCTACAGTGGTACCTCCCTTAACGGACACTCCCGAATAGCGGACACCTCTAATTAACGGACATTTTTACGAGTCCCAGTCCTTCTATATAGGACAATCCATGTTATTCCCTCTGGATGGCGGACAGGTATTTTTGAAAAACTTTCAATTATTTTGGCAAACATTTCAAAATTATTCTAACAAGCAAGATAAAAATATGTGTTTCATATATCAAACAGAAGTGAAAAAACTTTTTATAAATAGTTTGTCCTCCCCAATAGCGGACACCTCCTAAAAACGAACAAAACTTTTGGTCCCGTGACTGTCCGCTTTTCGGAGGTACCACTGTACTTGTTATTTCTCAAATTTTTCACAAAATTTCTTTTTATATATCTGCAAAAGTTCGTAAACCTGTGTCCCAGCCCTTAATTTAATGATATTGATAGTTATTTCCAATATATATTTCAAAAATGTCGAATTATTTAAGACTCTCAACGACAGCAGTTGTCACTGCTAAAAAATATCACGGGAAATCAAACGTGAACTCCAAGTGATGTAATGAGCGAAGGCGAATAACTGTCCTTTCTGTCTTTCAACTTGGCCAGAACTGGATTTTCGGATGCCAATATTTGTCGCTAGGCCAACTAATGCTTTTTCCCTTTCTTTCGTTTTTGCCCTTCTCACTCAAGGTTCGCCTTCGCGATCTCAAATTGTTTTCCTTCGATTTATCTTTCTTTGGCTGTTTTTAGGTTTCGGATTCATTTTCATATTGCCTCAACGGGGATTTTACCGGCTAGTATGTATTCGTTTTCTGTTGTTAGAAAGCACTCACCGGAAACAGATACGATATGGTAATATTCTAAAAAATAATTCTGATAATTACAATTAAAAGTTTGGACTATTTAAAGGGATAGCTATTTTTGAATTATATTTCAATTCTATTCTAGTAATATTTTTATACCACTGCTTGTTTCTGAGCAGAAGAACCGTCATAGCTTTTGATATTCTTTTAAGGTTCCCAAGATGAACTGCTTTTGTAAATACTTCAATTAATGAATTATTTGACTATATTTTAGATTTAACAAGAGTTAACAATTACATTGTTATTTCCTGATTCGACCCTATTTATTACTTACTGAAATATGCATATTATCCCTCAAATACACATCAAAAGATTAGATCAAACAGCAGTCGGATGTACGGAGAAGTGGTCTAAGTCAGTAAATTTGACTTCTTATATCTCTGTAAGTTTTGCAGATACAAGCGTGCAACTTTGTATGTGAAAAGATGAATGCAGAAGAAATATTTTACAGTCTTACGCTTTTGCACTAGGGGGCCATATAAAAATTTATTTTTTTTAACTTTTCATTTTCAACCCCCTTAACTCTATGAGCCCTATCCCGCCTCAAACCGTCCCATTCGACAGAGGTCGGTTTCGGGCGCCTGAGTGAATTTTACGGGAGAAAAGTGGCTCCTTTCTTTGTTGACAATTAATCGCCCAAACTTGGGTGTCCTC
Organism: Araneus ventricosus; assembly: GCA_013235015.1. NCBI lineage: Eukaryota > Metazoa > Arthropoda > Arachnida > Araneae > Araneidae > Araneus > Araneus ventricosus. Next base: position 20,199 of record BGPR01024997.1, on the reverse strand, counting down.
CTCCTGCAATTTCTGTAAAGAAAGGAAGGATTTCATTCTGTTTTCGTGAACGAAACTTTACTTCAATTTTTTAGGTACTGGAATTTTCATTCTAGCAGGGTTCAGAGAGTTTAAAGAGTATGAAGTACTTTCATACAAATTCTCACCTTTTTTGATAAAACTTTGTAACTGGAAGTATATGTCTAGGATGAATATTTAAGAAAATGGGCTTTTTTCATATTTTTGGGACATCCTGTACAGTTTACTGGTTTCGTACCATCTTTAACCGATAACAATGAAGCAAAAAAAAGTTAAGTGCTCAGTTATTAAAAGAAAGTGGTGCAGTGAAAATCTGCCAACCGAATATTGCACCGAAAGCTGGGGTTTGTCCCATTGGTCTTGGTAGTTGCTTGAAACAAAAGAAAACAATCTTCCTTCGAATAGGGAAAAAATGTCAATTTATTAAAAAAAGAGTAATTTAAAGCAAGCAATTTTGAAGTAGTCATTAATTCTTTTTCCAAAACCTTGTAGCATTTAACTCTCTCATACCGAGAGAGGCGCTCCCAGGCGGTGTAAGTTGCCCCTTAACAACGACGAAGGCAGGTCTGAGGCGGTTACCTTCTTTTGAGGAGAGGTGAGGTTCTGAGATCGCTTAGGACATAAGTGCGGTAGGAGGTCAAATTTTCCTTCCCAACCACAGCCCACTTCAGTGCGTCTTAAGGGAATGGGGTGGGGTGGTGGGGAAACTGGCCCCCAGGTTGGGAGAGTCCAATTCTTGTCGTTTCTTCCAAAAAAGTCCTGGTTTTAAAGGAGCTAGAAGAAAAAGCCCTCCTCGGAATTAAAGAGATAAGAAATTTTCAGAATTTCCAATGCATATCAAACGTGGTCAACCCACTGGACGGTTCTATAAGCGTATTCATATATTAAGACTGAAATTTTTACTGTTAACTAGCGACTTTCAACAACATTTCATGAAAACATTTCACCAGACTGCACAGCAAATAAGGACTTTATTTTTCATTGCAGATCGTTCGTGGGCAGCCCATTCCCAAGACTTATTACATGCAAAACAGAAGGAAAAAATTATCTCTCGATTCTGATGTAGGGAGACTCACGGTGATGCCATTCTCCAAAGAAGAGGCAACTTTCGTAGTGAAAGAAGGGAATTCCTACCTCGAATGGGAGTTTCAAACAGAGAGCAGAGACATTGACTTCTCTTTACTTTTAAAAAGAGAATCTCCAGAAGGATTCGAAACCATAGAGGTCATTCCTAACCAAAGAATTGACACGAGTTGCGAACCTGAGAAAGGACGCTTTAAATGTGAAAAAGTAGGCAATTGTGAGTAGTTCTTTTCTTTTGAATTTTCTTTTTCTTTTTTTGATCCACATAACAATAATGAAACACCCTATTGAGCCCTTAAATTCCCTATCATGCCTACACTTGCAGGATTGTGTGTTTATTGATTGCTAATGGCAAAAGACATGAATAGATAACTCCTCTGACTATCGCAATGGACAACAGACCTTATCTTCTAACGAATTTTTCTGTTAATGGGAATCTTTATCGCGTTTACTTAACTTATATTAAATATTATTAGTAAATTCCGCTAAAAATAAATAATATTGAGGAATAATAATAATAATAAATTCCTGTAAAGTATTATAATATTACCTTAAATTAATTATTATTAACTAAATTGACTTGCCATTTTCAGTTAGTTGACCTATCTGTAAAATGAAAATTTTGTTAAAAATTGTTATATTTAATGTTGTTACGTCCATGTAATAATGTTTAACTAAATATGCATTTTTCATATAGGTCAACTAACTGTAAATGATGAGACGATTGTGAATTCTTGTAATTGTTCAGTAAAAAAGATCCATCAAAAATAGATGCAATCTTTGATTGTATATTATATCAACAATTACTAAAATATCAAACATATTTTCATAACTAAAATCAATGAAAAAACGTAGAAATATATCAGATATGGGATCTGTCATGATTCTATTTAATTATTTGACATAATTTTTCATTTTTTCCGAATGTAGTTTATACACATAACGGTGCTTTTTCATAAATAATGGCTCAATGCTTTGCCATAATTACATATATTTTGCAACTGATCGTCTGATAGTGGATCCCCATGTGGATTACTCGGTATTTACTGTGCAAGATTGTTTACCATTGTGTTGATTAATTGAAACATTCATCTTTGAAAGTAGCGTGTCTGATGATATTTATCTGATTTTAAAAATATGTTATACCACCCATTTAAAGCAGGCAATTCACATGTAATCCAAACTGGAATTTTTGGAACACGGGAAGGAAAAAAGCAATCGTCAATCTTAAAAACTAATGGAGATTAGCATAGCGGCTCGGAAAGCTGGAATTCAAACAAAATCAAATTCCATTTCTTCATGCGCTGATTCCCATTTGAGACCTCGAACGAGGCTAAGCGATACATCAAAGGATTTGACTAGATTGGCACCTCGCTTCGAGAATAGGAAATCCGCTGAGTGGGGGGAATAGTGGGGATCGAAGAGCGGCGGTAAGGGGTAGCGATCTTTGCTCCCTCCAACCGTCAGCGGTCTTTGAATCCTATAGTGAATGACGTGCCTGGATTTTTCGATTTAAAAAGGTGGGAAGAAACGAGCGTAGACAAATGGCATGGCTATCCTTCAAGTGAATTGCCGGCTTAAGAAATGTTAGAAAATCGAGAATTGGATTTCCGTCAGGATGGAGTACCTTGCAATGCGGGGAATGAAATGTTTTGTTAGTAACGACAGCTAATATTGAACATCTCCATACTAACCGGATCACACTTCGATACTTTTCCTTTCATGTTTTTGAATGAAAGATTATGCTACAGTGATATTGAATTTTATGATAGTCGAATAACCTGCAAACTCATGTATACTTATAAATTAAATACATAATTAAAATTGCATTTCGAAGATAACTTTTGCGAAGATTCAGGCTTAAAAAATTTCAGTTTGTGTATGAACCCTCATCATTTTGTTTCTGTGAGAGAAAAAAATGCAATTCAGCTCTTACAATGCCAATACCTTTCTGAATATTAACGGTATGGAGCTGTAATTTTTATATAGGTTGCCCTATATATCTGGCTCTTAAGTTATGAAAGAAAAATTCAGCTAAGTTTCGCACACGCAGTAAAAAATATTTGCTACAATTACTGATCTTTTTTGTAATACTCAAAGTATTTAATTCAAATTTTAATACAGGGCTTCTTTTGCATATTTTCAAGTATTTTGTAAGTTTCGTACAAATTGGTTGAAGACTCTGAATGTTATAAGCAAAAAACATGCTGAAATATTTGGAATTTTTTAAAGAAGCCTTCATATCATGCTGAATATTCGTGATATTTTTACACAAATGCATGTAAGCGATGAACATCGCAGCATTACCATTGATGAAATTTGCATTCTGAACATCAAATGTAACCATTTATGAAAGTTTCAGCTCATTATCAGCTTGCTGTGAAACGAGATGAGTTGAAATGCTTTTCCATCTTCATCACTTTCTGGTCCCCCCCCCAAATGTCCTCGTGACCGAATCTTTACTGCAAAATGTGTGTTCTGATGATAATATATCCCACGATTCTCCACAACTGATTGCAAACCGTAGAATCCATATTAAATTCAATTTTTCGCATCTTGAGAACTGCGCTTAGGTTTTGGACACCAGTGTATAAAGTTTATGGTTTAATTTTTTTAGCTTTGATTAATACTACATTATACAAAACCGCTCATAATCATATCAGTATTGAGAAATTGCTATTTATATCCATTTTTATTAAATGAATGTTAATAAAAGTTTTTTTTCAGATTCAATTGTTTTCGACAACTCTTACAGTTGGCTTCATTCCAAAGAAGTGTATTACAGAGCTGGAGTTATAAATGCAAAAAATAACAATGTTGCATGTCCACGTGACTCAACCTGAGAGCTTTCTTAAAAATAAATAAAATTCTAATAGTCTTATAAGATAAATAATGGCATTCCTTTAAATTAAGGGATATTGTATCGTAATCTCATTTTAAAATAGATGTGCATTGTATTTTTTTTATTATACAAGTGTATGGTACATACGTAACAACACGTTGTAATACATATAAAAATTCAAAGACTATTCCTTAAATTGAACAATACACCCGAGTGTGTATTTGAGAACCAAGATTTCTGAAAACTAATTTTTTATCATCTGTTTTGTTACTAATTCTATAAAAATTATTTCCTTACATGATGTGTGTATTCCTATATCTTTGTACAGAGAAATTGCTTCAAACAAAAGACTGGAATTGAAGAGTAAAAGCGGTAAACAGCGAAAATGTCAAAAAAAAAATCAAACACTATTTTTCATGTTAACCCATTCTCGTTCATTGATTTCGCAATGAAACCACACATTGAACATTTTTTTTACTGCGCATGGGCGAAACATAGCACAATTTTTCTTCCATAACTCAAGAGCTAGACATATAGGAAAACTTATATAAAATTTCCAGTTCCTTACCGTTAGTATTCACAAAGATATTGGCATTGCAAGAGCTAAATTGCTTTTGATCTCTAAGAGAAACAAAATGATGAGAGTTCTTGCACAAATTGAAATTTTTTAAAATTTAATCTTCGAAAGTACTATTGAATTTTATAAAGGTTAAATATCATGAAAAGTCACGTATAGTTATAAATTAAATATATCATTTAAATTGCATTTCGATGATAACTTAATCGGAGGAAAATAGTCCGTTACCATTCATTGGTTTCGCTGTGAAACCACAAATTTCTTGAAAATAAAAAATGCCAAATTTTTTTCTTGTACATATTTATTATCCGCTACGTGTCTAATACTAATTTTTGAAGTGAATTTAGTAATTTTCAAAACGAAACATGTAGTGAACTTGAAAGGGTAAAAGTGTGGAATGAGCAATAATCTATATTGTGGTAAACGTGCCCTGCAGTCATCAAAATACAAGTTCAAACGAGCGAACAAAGAGGTCGCTAGAGTCGCTTCTTTACTGGCTTATCGACCACCTTTTTGTGATTTCCTAATCTTTTCGCTTTTAGCACTTATAACGTCTACCACTTTCAGTCCCGAATTCTGGAAGTAATGTCTACCTACAATAGCGAGTAATCATTCGTACGCTATCATTTGAGAGTTATTTGAAACCGTACTAGCAAATCTTGGAAGTTGAAATTTTTAAAAAGATAATTTAAGTGGTATTCTTTTTAATCCGTTTTATGACGTCAAAATTTCGAAATCGCGAACAAACAAATGTGCATTTTAAACGTTCTGTTCTTCGTATTAATGTGCTCTAAAGGTGTCTTTTTGTACTAAATCGTTAATGCTCTACAACTTTGTAATTGACATTTTCCCGCTATTTTGTACCGTTTACGAGATAGGAAGGCTAACTCCGAAGTTGCCACCAGATGACGCTGCAAATGGTGTCATCGCATAGCGCGTAGTCCTGTTACTATACCTAGACACTGCTTTCATGATTAAAGCTACCGTCGTTCTGAATTTAAAGGAGTGGCCTTTATTTAAGTGGGCACCCTGTATATTAACATAATGTTTTAAAAAATTCGATGATTTAAACTTAAAACCACCAAATAAAGGATTCTTACTTTTCTTAGCATAGCTTCAGCTTCTGCCAGATTAAAATCGCGAGCTAATAAAGTGGGAATTGCGTTAACATATAATTTGAAAGTTTTTCATAATATATATTGAAACTTATGAAGAAAATAAAGTAGTTTAAGACCGAATTACTTTTAGAGAACTGATAAAACAAAGAAACGTCTCCCAACATTTTCGGAGTCACGTCATTAATGTTTCGTATTCTCAACTATAAAAGATAGTCCGTAATAAGGCATCTCCATATTCCATAATAATATGAAAGAAAATAGTTCAACAATGTTGAAAAGTCATGAAATAGTTTTAGCCCTTAAAATTCGTTTATTTATGATCAACATGTTATGGTCCACGTAGGAAATTTAAACCAATATTCCTGGAGGGCAATGTCTCGACCAAAGGCGGTTAATAATATTAAAATAAACATTCCCCTAATTCCTATCCCAATCTTTCAAAACCTTTTAAAGATCTCAGTGGAGTTAGTTTTTGCACAAATGCAGTGGACAGAAACAGGGGTTGTCATGGATGAACGGTATTTTGAACATACTACAGTTCAAGACGGTTTTAACAATTATTTCACGAAGATGTTTATGCTTAAGACACAAAATGTAACGGGGATAGTGAAAATGCATTGAAGAAGCCATTTATATTGTTTGCTTTGAACGAGAACTCTAAAAGTTTTGATTTAGTCTTACTGAGGTTTGGTTTCTGTCTGACTGAACAACGCTTTCTGCAAATGCAATGTAAATAATCGAAATATTATGCTTATAATACGGAAGGTAATATTCTTTGATTTGATGCCACAGCTGAATGAAAAATATTTTTAAAATATTAAATTGTCAGTGGGTACGACATAATAAATCTGAGCTAAACAAAAGAAAAATCAAATCAATTACCTCATCAGCAACTTCCTCTTTTGTTGTTATATCATCCATTTTTTCGGATTACCTAGAAAATGCGAGATTCTCTGAAAAATCAGAAAGAAGAATAAACTAAAGCTAGTAATTGAGATGAATTATATGTATCGCAGTGACAAAATCTTCTTAATGTTTAAAATTATTTTTAAAGATAAATGCAAAATTCAAAAATCATGTTAGTAAAATAATATTAATCAATGAAAATGCATAAAAGAGTTTCAATAATAGAAACAAATTCAAAAATTTAAAGCATGTAATTTAATCGTTGATTTGGAAACCCATATGGATAATTTTTTTTCAACATTGCATTTATGCTATTTTTATATTCTAAAGTGGTATTTACAGAAAGAGTGGAGAAATGACAAGAGTCAAGTAAAGTTGCTTCACAGGTGTATGATATTGTTACAAACCTGGAAAGTCGCTTCCCAGCAATGCAAGTCATATGGTTGGGAAGAGAGTTTTACAAGGTTAAGCATGGAGTGACCTCAGCGACTCTTATGGCACCCATGACCTTGGCGACAAACTTGGCGATATGGCGGCAAATTTGGCGACCTTGGCGACAAATAGATGATTCCCGAAAATGCAACCCTTTTCTCGATATTTCTACTTAGGAAAGGGAATACACGAGAAAACACCATGTGACGTCACGGCCTGTCGGAGAGAATATTTAAGGACGGCGCTTAATTGAAAAGGATCGACTGGTTTCTTCACTTTGAAGCGCGAACGTCTTCGGAGTTCTATCCGCTGTGTGAGCTAATCAGCTGGTGAGCTGAGCTGTTATTGTCGTTACTAGTTATTTGCAGACTGTTTGTGTTGTTAGATATCAAAGTGCTGAACTGTCATTACCTGTGAATTGTTGTCTATTTACATTGGTAATCTGTGCAAGGACTATTGTTTCCTGTACCTGTGCTACGTGCTTCCCTGCATATTTGTAAATAAACCTTCATTCTCCATTATCCTGCGTGTTGGACTGTTGACACCATACACCATAGAGAGACCTTTTGCTACAATATCTAACAGGTAAATAAATATAATGTTTCCAGTTGGAGATAGAATAAAATGTGCTCTTCCATCGCCTAAACTAATGAAAATGGCACACTGAAAGCATGACTGAAGTTGCCTGCATTTTAGTCAAGAGATTGGTGATATCGGTTGGTTGTCAGGCTGCAATAGATCCTAATCCTAATTAGTCCTAATCGAATATTCCAGTTAATTCTTCCTTGACTTCCGGTTCTCGAGTATACTTGCTGGCGTGTAGTGGCAAGTTTGAAAATGTCAAATTAAGTAGATAAGAAATAAAATTGATATAAGAGTTGACTTTCAAAAATATGGTAACAGCATTTTTTGTCGAAAATTATACAATTTTACTTCTTTTATTCATTAAAAATATCCATAAGTTTAAATTAATGCAATTCCAACAGACATGGGCTTTATTTTGTTGTTTAGTTTCAATTACTGAAAATATGAAGCGTCTTTTTTAAAAACCGCAAATTTTATGATTATTATATATACATTCAAGAATTTTATCTGTTTAGTTTCAGTTATTGAAAATATAAAGCATTTTCCAAAGATAAAAATTTTATAACCATTTCATATGCATCATCCTTTAGAACTTTATCCGTTGTGATAATTTCCCTATTTTTTCCATTAAATAATTCTTTATTTCTTAAAATAAAACATTTTGACTCTACAATTCTGCTTAACTGAGAGGTTTTCAAGTGTCCCGAATTCTAAAATTAATTTCAAAATAATGTAGCAATAAACTCTTAAACGAAGTAAATATTTACTCTGTATCTTCTATATCCAGGGTGTAAGGTAACGTTTTAAAGGTATGAAAAAAAAGTTCATTTGTACAACTTTATATCTAAATTATTTATATTTTATGCTATACAGACAACATTATTTTAGACACAAGTATAATTTTAGCTAAATAATTTCTTTCAAATGCAAATAGGAATACATATAAAAACTCTTTGACAAAATTATTGATAAATTTCTCAAAATAACAGTGCTCAAATAACTTAATAAGCAAACTATCTTGAAATCAAAATGAATACAAGAAATATTTCATATATTCTATGCAAATTCAAGAAAGAAAAAAAAATTAAAGTTCAAGTTCTAAAAATATTTTTTAAATAGCTCTCAGAGATTCTCGGAAACCAAAAAACATGTAAAATTTCATGGCAAATAATGTATATTTATATTAAAAATGTAATATGGTATAAATTCGAACACTGCATTCAAAATTTAAAATGCCAAAAAAATTTCCAGGATATCTGAGGAAAACAGTTCAATGAAAGAAACCTAAAAGTATTATCAAAATGCATCCTTTTCTGATTCTTTGCTCAAAAGTAAAAAGGAAGTGGAAATTCGAGCATTTTTCACTAGTTTATTCCATTGATATGTATGTTGATCTCTTATTTGGATCATGTTAATTTGGAGTCCTAGGAGCATCTCACAGAAGGAAAGAGGATGTGAAGTCATAGCAATTAGAAAGAGAACATAATCATATGATGCCCAAATGAAAAGGAGACTACAGTTATGTGTGAAGAAATTTTAATAACAATATTCTAATTACAGTTCATGTGGAACAGTACGACTATAAATAATCGCCGTTGACTTCAATACTCTGATCCCAGCGCGTAGGAAGGGAGTGGATAGCTTCAGTGTAGAAATTGCTGGGTTGCTGACGGATCCAGTTCCCATCTCGCAGTCCTCTGATTCTCTGACAGATGCTTGGGCACCCACTGTGCACAAACTTTGCCATCACCAAGCTGTTTGTGTATTATGTGATGCGCAGTTTCTTTGCTTATCGACAGTTCAACAGCAATTTCACGTGTGTTGTTCCGTCGATTCTGCCGTATGAACACATCAACAACCGAAATCGTGGCACTGTTGGTCACGACGTGCGCCTGCCCAGGACGTGGCAAGTCGTTGATGTTTATGCGTCCCGCCTCATAATGCTAACAGCACCGGAATATGGTGCACCATGCGACACTGCTCTCCGTACACCTCTTTCATCCTGCGATAACTTTGTGAAGCATGCTCCCCTTCTCCGCTAAAAAATTGAAAAATTGCTCTTTGTGCTGATCTGGAGGAATCCATCCTGCAACGAACTGCGGAAGCAACTCTCCAGAAATGAAGATATTGATGCGAACTCGTTAACTACTCTGGTACAACTGGGGATACCAACAAGCCATGTATCGGATAGCACATTAACTCACTGGGATTTGATACAACGCCGATACAGCTAAGGTCTCCTTCTCAGTTGGGCACACCTTATGCATCTATCACGTGATTGTCATTCACTTGAATGTGAATCATTTACTTTTTTCGAAAAAGTTTACGAAAATGATAGAATGCTGGCTGACAGACTCACCCATTGCTAATAGGATTTCACTGAGATAAATAAAGGATTTGAATGGATGAAAACTATTCTACACATCAGCAAGATCTCCAAAACCTTTATTTCTAACAAAACAAGTACGAGTGAAATAATTTAACAAAAGATATCAAAAACCTAAGACCTAATTTCCTTTGTTCTGGTATGTCTCGAAAGCGTCATTCTTACTTGTATACTTGTCAGAGGGTAACGCTGTTTACTTTATCTATCCTCTCTATTGGATTTGTTATGGAAAACTTTATTTAGTTTCTCGTTTTCTAAAAAGGATCTTTCCTTTAATTCAGTTATTGGATAAATTCAGGCCACAGAGGGAATAATTTTTGACTGTGTAGTCAATCCCTGGACAGAAAATTTATCCATATTAGAACTCCGATGGCGAGTGGCCTTTGAAAACGTAAGCCATTCGAGTTAGATTCAATTTCTTCCATTCTAATGTTTTTCTTTTAATGTGTTTTAATTTTTATTAAAGCATGATTTTTGTTGTTTGATTCTATAGTAATTCGTTAGTTAATTATTCACAATATTGTTGATGCAATCACTCGATGCTGCAGCGTTGGCGCGCAAAAGGTGTATTGTTATCGCTATTGTTTATTTCTTCTGTATTTTCTTCTTTTCTTGTATTCAAATATCTTTCTAACAAAACTTCATCAGTTACTTACCCATGTTCAGAATATCAAATGTTAAAAATCTTTTCAGAGGAGAGTAAACATTCCGCAAATGAGAGATAATTCTAGGAGTTCTAAACAGTTGTGGCGGTGGTGTGGGGTCCAGAAAGCCAGGGGGACCCATGTCGGGGGTACTCTGCTCCCTCTCTCCATCAGGGAAATTGCGTATCCCCTTCACGCAGCGGGTTATTCAACTAGTATATAAATAAAAATCTGACGAAAATTTCAGAGGGGAAATTTCAGAAAAATTTCAATATGCCCCTTCCCCCCTTACAGCAGGCCGTTCCTCCCTCCGTCGGGTGGACCTTGTCCCTCTATCGGGAGGACTCTAACGTCATTTCCGGTTCGAATCATTGCATTCGTCCTCGTGTTTTTTCAAAAACAGTCGATAAAGTGTGAAATAATTTTTATATTTCAGCTACTGTCTCTGAACTAAAAAGACACTATTGATTTTCAACAAAAGCACGAAAGGAAGGATCCAAGATGCTCGATAATTTTTATATTTCTCTATTGTACTAACAGAAGTTATAAAAAAATGTAAATCATATTTACTTAGTCTCTCTGTTGCGATAATTAGTACTTTTAGTCGACCAGATCGTTACCGGATTGCGCATTAAAATTTTCAGAAACCTTTGTAAAGCCAAAAATAAATGGAAAAATTAAACAAGGAAAAAAAGTGATTAAAATTTATTGTCTCTCATTTGCATTTGTTTCATTATTGTCCTTTTTCCATGATGGGCCAAATGTCTAGAAACGCTATTCATTATTTTATCTTCGTGGTTTCTAGTTTAGAACTTCAATGCATTGCAAAATTGTAAATGGTTTATAGACGTATCAAAAGGATGGAAATTCAAAGACATCGACGTTACCGTATAAAATTTTCAGAAACCTTTGTAAATCTAAAAATAAATTGAGGAAGGAAGGATGTTGATAGAATATGAGCATTTGTAATTGATATGGAACAATGAAAAATGAGAGTAAAACATTTTACTCATATTGTAAAACAAATAAAATTCTGTACAGTTTAAAATATTACCATTATCATCATGTGCATCAAAAAATGATTACACAACAATGGTTTGATGTAATTTGAACGACAAGAATTCCTACTTTTCCGATAAATTTTCCTCCGGTGAAATTTTAAGAATATGAGCTCAAGGTGAAATTTGAGCTGTATGTGTTCAAGGTGAGATTTGAACTATGTGTTTAAGGTTGAAAGCTTTAAGTTGGCCTGGCTTATTAGTAAACTATTAAACAGCTAATTCTGAAACAATATTTATTGTTGTACGTGTTAAGTGCTCTTCTGAATTATCAACCCGTTTTGAATAACAACTCAACAGGAAAACTACATTCCGAACTACTGTACGAATACTGTTACGCATACCGAAAAAGGAATGCCACTTCCCAGCAACGTTTGTCTTATGGTTGAAAAGAGATATTTACAGATATTTTGTTGGATGCTGGGGGGACCTACCCAGTATCCCTGACCTTGGTGACAAACTTGGCGACAAATTTGTACACTTTAGTGCAAAATGAAGATACTCAAATTTTAAAGAATCTCTCATAGGAACCGGATTTCTCCAGATATTTCCAAGCCCTGTCAGAAAGGCTATAAATACTCGGAGTTACGAAACGTCTTTGAGAAGTGCGAAGGTCTTTGGAATATCATTGGAGTCCTGTTCTTATTGCGAGTTTCAGCTTTTAGGTGCTGAACGCTACTGTTCGTGCGATTACTCTTATTATTAGTGATTTGCTTTCTGCTTGTAGTGCTAATTTCTGCAGGTGCTGTTTTTATTGTTAACTGCCTTTAGTGTTCTCGAGAATATACGTTGAATAAAGCGTTCTTCTCAATTTCTCTGCTTATTGCACTGCTTTCACCACGCACCCACCTAGATTACAATCTTCCGTAACAATACAAATCAAAGTTGATGACTCTCACATTTCACCTGAATCAACTCCGCTTACATGCAATTGGGTGTCGAACCAGTGATTCTCTGGTGTAGAAGGCCAGATTCGACACGAGGTAGCCGCAAACCCGTGCCCCATAGATTCTCTACTATGAGTTGAGTTTATTGGACCAATTCTAGTCCTCGGTATGTTTACTTTTTCGATTCGTGTGATTAAAATTTTTTAAGGAGACATACGACTGTTAAACCTCGAAAATTTTTGACTTTATGAAAAAAATATATATTATTTCCCTGTCTTTTCAGAAAAATTTAAAAGAATCCACGTTAAAAAATTCCCCATAATTATGAAAGTTATGAAGGATATTGTGTCAGCTATTCAACGTAAACATTGAATATGGCCATAACTTTAAAGCGTCATAGCTCAAAATGTGTTTTTTTTTATATTGCGCGCACGATATCTAAAGAACTATTGAATATTTTTACATAAAATCTTTAATTAATATGTATTGTGCTATGTTCTACAAATTGAACCACATTTTTAAACATATTTCCTCCAAAGAAGTTTTTTTTTGGGGGGGGTTAGGAAAGTTGAAATTTTAATGTTTTTAACATTTTTATTTTAAATTGGTTTATAAAATAGAAATTAAATTTAAATGTTAAGAAATCAAAGTTCACTTTCTTAAACAGACTGTTTTGATTACTTAGGTACCGAAAATATTGTGTTTAGACCAATATTTTATCCGTAATCATGAGCGAAATGTAACTATCTCATTTTCTCCAAAAATTATACTCATATTTATTATTATCTCGAAAAAATACATACTAATATAAAGGTTTGAAAATGTGTGTACTAGAAGAGAAAAAACAGATATTTTTCCACAAAAAAAGTGAGTTTGTGAATTGTATTGTTTCAGAGATATAATGCATCGAATATGATAGTTTACCCCATTTTTTCAAGGTTTAAGAGTCGTGTGTCCCCTTAAAAATTAAAGTGTTCTCCCCTCGACTTTCTCGTATACTTCCACAACGTGGGATCTCTTTTGTTTCTTTCCTTCTTACTGAATCGAATATGCATTTTGAAATAGACCTTCCTTCCGCTGACCGATTAATTAAAAATCTTATACAGAACAGTAATCTCGCTATATGGACACCATGTTCAATTAAATTCATCTATTATGTTGCACTTTTGAATTATCGCGTTACATACACAAAAATAGACGACATTTGGTCAAACTTTTCATTATCTAATTTCGTCCATAATTGGTTACATATTTACGATTTCTGTGCTAAGATGACATACTTGTCTTCTTCCAGCTAGACTTTAGACTATATTTCGTGCCACGGATACGTGCATTCCAGAACCATTCCTAACTTTTTATCAGTGGCGCAACTAAACATTATCCTGCCCGAGACAAATGTTTAACGTAGGACGGTTAAAAAATTACGTTGATTGTATTCAGTAATTATAAAAGTACGTACTTGATTTTCTTGAGATTCTCATTCAATCGTTATGATATTGTTAGCTAATTTATTAAGGACTAGCTGATATACCCGGCCCTGCTCGGGATTACATTAATTTCATGTCTAATATTTTTTATTTATATTTTCATGTCTAATATTTTTTATTTATATTTTCATGTCTAATATCTTTTATTTATATTTTCATGTCTAAAATTTTTATTTATATTTTCATGCCTAATATTTTTTTAAAAATGATATGTATTGTGTATAGCTGATATACCCGGCGTTGCTCAGGTTTAAAATACTTTTGTATAAAATATTATAATACACAAAATCCTTTCATCATGTGAAACGTTTTTAAATTCTAATGAGAACATCAATTGAAGCAAACGATTTTCAAAAAACGCAGAAAACTAATTCTGTCCATAATAATATAAGAACTACAATTTTTTTTTCACAAATACTGAAGTATAAGAAAGTTTTTAATGGACTTTTTGGGACGATAAATTACTTTTTGATTAAAATAAACATGAAAATAAACCAAATCAAAAGTTTTTCCTGGTATAAAGTGTGGCCAAACGAAATTTGAAAAAAATAAACAGTTAAAATAATGGTAAAGTAATTACACCGTTGCCTAGTAAATGAGTATCATTAAATTTGATTTATTTAAAATTCTTCTGTGTGTCAACTTTTTATTGAATTTTAAAAAATTAATAAAAATGGAAGGAAAAATGTCACAGATATAAAATTGGTACATTAAAAAGGTCAAATTTTGAACTTTAAGATAGTATGATAATTTGCTCCGAACTTACAGCGGAAAAACGGTTTCGGTTAATTTTCAATTAACTGACTGTTTAATTAACTTTTGAGCTTTGAAAAGTTGACAGTAATCTTCCCCTTGTCTTAATTAATAAGTGTGCAAAGTTTGGTTGAAATCAGTGCCGTGGTTTAGGAGGGGATGTGAAACATACACACATACAAACATACATACAAGCATGCATACCCACAATGACTTTTATTTACATTCAGATAGTTTAATTTAGAAGGAGTAAAGTAATCACTCAGTATTTATTACTTTTATTTGGCATAACTTTCTTTTAATTTTGTAAACTAACTATATCTTACTAAAAAATTAAAAGATTTTATTGCAATCTTCCATTCCAACAATTTATTAATACATTTTTTTTTAATTTTCAGTCTTGGAGGGTAGAATAGTAACAATGTCTATGAGCTTATATAAAATTTCGGCTGGGGCCTCCTAATACAACGGGCCTCGTCAATATGCAGTTTTGCGACCCTAAACTTAAACCACCGATTTTGATTCTGCTACCGCATACCAAATTTAATAATTTTTACTAGTTGCTCTGCTATTAAATATTGATATCAAATTTCAAATCTGGTACTCCAGGGTTAATGAATATAATTTTATTGACGTAAATAATTTGGATTTTTATATTAAAAATAATTATGTTGATTTAAAGTTTAAAGTATTGGATTTTCCAGAAAATATTGATAATACAGATTTTGAAGTGTACACCGATGGCTTCGGTATTGATGGTAATATTGGGGCTTCGGCGTGTATCTTTAAAAATAATGTTCTTTTTAATTTTCATAAATTTAAGTTATCTAATTTTAATTCTGTTTTCCAGGCCGAGCTGGCGGCGATTAATTTCGCCTCCAGCTAGGCTTTGGATAATAATTGTAAAATTGATATTCATACCGACAGTTTATCATCAATTCAAGCTTTGAAAAGGTCTAGTACAAAATCAAATTATGTCAACGATATCAAAAATAATATGTTTAGGGCTATTGGTTCGGTCGGTTTGTCCTGGGTGAAGGCTCATGCTGGTATCCCAGGTAACGAACTGGCCGACCAATTGGCAAAAGAAGCTTCTGTCGATGTTGACCCCTTGTTTTTACCCGCTCCGTGTACCTTCTTAAAAAAATTCATAAAGTCTTATATTTTATAAAATTGGCAACGTCATTGGGAGGTTTCAAAAAGTGGTGCTAGAGTCAGAGAGTTTGTTCCTTTTGTAGACATGTCTCTCTTGACTCATAACCGGTTTTTTCTTTTTTTCACTTCCGGGCATGGTCCTTTTCCAGCTTATCTTTTTAGGTTTAATATTTTTAACAGTCCAAATTGCGGTGGTCTGGGGAACGCCGACCACTTCGCGTTCGACTGTCCTCATACAAGTAGTTTTCATTTTACACGTCCAGCTGTTTCTAATAAGTCTGCTTGGTTTTCAAGTATTTTGAAAAATAAATCTGCGTTGTTACGTTTTGCAGCACAAATCTGTTTTATATCAAATAAAATCTGTGACGATATTAAGTTTAGTTCCAATTAATGCCTCTGGTTTGCTATTTTTGTTTGATGTTTTGTTGTATTGAACTGTTTTTGTTTTTGTATGTTTGGTTTATTGTATTTTATACTTTGTACTTTCGGTACAATTTGATTTTTTGTTCTTTTTCGTATTCAGATGTAAAACTATTTATGTTTACATATTTATTGTTTGAATATTTGATGTTAGTGTTTTGTTTTACTAGGTTGTTTTTATTACATCATTTATTTGTTACACTTTTGCCTGTGTTTTGTGGTTTTTTGTGTGAAATCTCCTGTTTCTTGTCTGCGAGCGTCATTTTGTGTCGCCTTCGGGACTTATAAGATCTTTTTGATCTTACCCCTTACCCACGGGGTGTGTACATATGTTCTTTTGCGTTCTGTGTTTTGTTCGTTTGTTTGTTTGTTAAACTGTTAATTTTTTTTTTCTTTGCTCTTGCCACACACGGGTGTATATTTTTGTTTAATAATGTTTAAAAAATTTTTCTTATATATGTTTTATCTATTACGATTTGTTTGTTTGTTTATCGCCCAGTCTGGTTTTTTGTATCTTCCTGGATTTGTAAATAAATGCTGTTTCTGGGGGGCTGGGCTCCCTTGTCTCTCTGGAGTCTGAAGTTGGATCTCTTTCCCCGGCTGCCCTTGTACAGTCTTACACCCTTTAGGGTAGGCCGGCAGTCGTAAGTTGCTCTGCTCATTGATCGTGTTCCTCTCACGGGGAGAGAGCACGAGTACGAGGATAAGAAGTCTCTGGGTAAGTGAGCGGATTCCCGCTCCCCTAGTAGGTATAGTAATAGTGTGGGGTTGAGTTACTTTCACTCCGAAGATGGGACGCACTGGGAGGGGGTTGGGAGTGGTCGGTTATGGCTATTAGGACTCCATCCTTAAATTTCGTCTTAACGTCGTGACAACTATCAATCAGATAATTTCGGATGCTTTCGAAGGGTGGTGATAACCCGACTTCTAGTTATTGATCGTGTTTGCTTGCACATAATTAGACGTACTTACAGTCAGTTACGAATAATGAATGCAAGTTTCGAAACTTGTTCAAAACTTGTGTGAGAGAAAATTATCATTATTTGAATGGAATTATTTATCAAAATTAATCATTTTAAAGTAGCCTATGCCATTTATATGGAAATAAGCTTTATTATTTTACAAAAGGACATTACAAAAAGTAATGGATTAATGCTTTTTAAAATAATATAATATTTTCGTGGATCGCCCTATTTTTAACATAGATTTGCTTACAGTAAAAATATTTTCTTTTGTTTTGCACTACATAATGATAATTTAATATAAAATAAGAGCATAAGTAAGAGAGCAGTTCAATTTCCAGTTGTATATAAATAATATGATAATAGCAATTGTGTTTCATGTTAAAAATTAAAATTTCCACAAAAAATAACTATTTCAAAACAATATTCATATATAGTTTTATAGATTAAAATTCTCTCAAAATTTGATGATATTTATATACGTATATGGTATTTACAATGTATTTTCCTAGAAATCGAAATAAATTTGTTTACACAAATCTGTTTTTATACAAAATTAATCTAATTTATTTGGCAATAAAACATAATATCACGATTTTCATCAGAGTTAATCAGTTTCTTCTCCAAATGAATCAAGGAAAAAGCTTTTGTTTCGTTTTAACGTGAAATCTGCTTTTTCCAAATCTCGTCATTCTTAAAATTCGTTTAATTTCAATATTAATTCATTATTTTTTGCGTATTAGATACGTAACAGGAATTTTCGTCTTAAACTATTATTATTACCATTTTTTATATTACATTGTTTGTATTTGTCTGTCTATTTATATTATCTATGTTTTGAAAGTTTGTTTCTGGAATGGCAATGTTGTTTAAAAAGAGTAAAAAAATGTTGATATTTGAGGTGTAGTTTTGAATTTGTATTTTCATGTAATAAAAACGGCCATTTGCAGTCGGAAAACTGGAGATTCCTTATTTAAAGTATTAATGAAGAGTTTATATTAATTTTTAGAGTATCAAACACATCCTTAGATTGGGTGTGCAAGTAATAATTTACAGAGAATTTCAAACATTTATAGTTTTGTACACAGGTTGATTTATGTACAATAAGTCTTATTTCGTTCATGACATTCAGATTCTGAAAGCCATTATTATTTATTTTAATTTATTCATTTGCATTCAGTATTCTAACAGTTTCAAAGGGCATAAGTTTACTGGGTCACATTTTTAATTTTTTTTTAATTTAAGGTTTTTTTAAAAAATTTTACCCATGGAAATTAGAATCGAAATTTGGTCTCCAACGCTACCACATACCACCGACTCCCACAAATTTTAGACAGTTACCGACTCTGGACATTCTCATCCTCCTATAGAGAGGGTAGCCATAGGTATACCCTGGCGCTGGTCGGGACCTCTAAGCGCCGACTGACCTCCAGGAACGTTGATTACCTTTACCACAAAGCTCCAGAATCTTTCGCCTGATTACTAGAAACCAACAACTTAGGCGGCTAGCTACTAGGACACTACAGTGCACTATCTGTCTAATGGATCTCCACATACGGCTATGGCATTTCTGGCCGGCTAGCTACTAGGGCACTACAGTGCACTACGCGTCTAATGGATCGCCACATACACGGACATGGCATTTCTGGCCTGCGAGCTACTAGGACACTACAGTGCAATATCCGTTTAATGGATCGCCATATATGGCTACATGGCATTCCTGGCCGGCTAACTACTAGGGCACTACTGTGCACTACGCGTCTAATAGATCCTCACATGCGGCTACATGGCATTTCTGACCGGCTAGCTACAAGGGCACTACAGTGCACTACGCGTCTAATGGATCGCCACATACGGCTTCATGGAGTTTCTGGCTGGCTAGCTACTAGGGCACTACAGTGCACTACGCGTCTAATGGATCGCCACATACGGCTTCATGGAGTTTCTGGTTGGCTAGCTACTAGGGCACTACAGTGCACTACCCTTTTAATGGATCGCCACATACGGCTACATGGCATTTCTGGCTGTCCATGAGAAGCAAGGAGCGAAAAAGTGGTTGGAGCTTCTTATGGAAGCTCTAAACACTCTGCCCTCAAACTTGCCGACAGGGAAGGGAAGAGAGAAAGCAAAAAAAGCAAAAGCTGGAGTGGAGAATAAATCAAAGAGAGATCAGATCCCTGAGTACCTGGGGAGTGGGACATCCGTACTTACCAAAAGAAGATCCCTGAAGGGTAATTTATTTGTAATTAGTTGCTTAATAATCAGATCAGAAAATGTCCTATTTTAAAACAGCTGCAACATATTTTCATTCCCTAACAACGTGCTCACTCATGTTGCTCATTGTTAAAAGAAAGTCAGAATTATTTTCGTGTACGAAACTGCATGAAGCACACATGCACTTATATACAAACAACATATATTTATTTTGAAACATAACTATGATACAAATGAATTCAACTGAAATGAAATAAGGTAAACAGATTATGACAATATTTATCTTATTCTTTAGGTAAAGTCACACGGTATTCTTGGAGAAATTTATACAAAATTGACGAAGATTTATGTCATATCGCATCGCAAATATCCTTATTCCTTAGACCTCGTACTCCAGCTTTGTAATATACTTCTTTCGAGTGAAGCCAGCTGAAGGAGTTATCGAATACAATTGAATCTGAAACAAAAGGAATGAAATTATTTTAGTGTAATTAGTAAGAATAAAGCAGAATTATAATTTTGATTTTAAAGATTGAGTGAAGCCACGTAATAATGTGAGTCATCTGAAGGGTAACCTTTCAGTCGAAAAGCAACAAAATTATGCGATCATGAAGATAAAAAAATTAGGATAGGATCGAATTATCATCTCTGAACTTGATGCCATTCGAAAGC
>BGPR01024996.1:0-22713 GCA_013235015.1 Araneus ventricosus | reverse complement strand
TGAAAAAGAGATCCAGTGTTCATAGATTTAGTTACCCATTCGGAAAAGGCTCATTTAGTAAAAAAAAGATTCAGTTACCCATTCGGAGAAGGCTCATGTTTGTGAAAAAGAGATCCAGTGTTAATTAGATGCAGACAGTTCTATTAACAATTCACTTATTTTTGATGATGACAAAATGATCAAAAGCGTATATGGGGAATGAGAAGGGATAGGAGAAAAAGATGAAAGTGACGTAGATGGAATGGATGATGAAACTTCACAACATATAGGGTCAAATTCTGAAAATCTTGAATGAAGAAAAGCGAAGGAAACTACCATGTCATCACACTAAGAAATTCCTAACTTAAGGTGCAATAAGTTGGAAAGACCTGATCAACGGATTTCGCTTGCTATGAGCAAGAAATTTGCATATACATTTCTAATTATAAGGAAGCGACATCGATTACTAATCGTCAGATAGCAGAGTTTTCTGCTCATTTATAGGCGCTCAATGACGAAATGAACCTACATCGCTTGAGTTTAAAATGTCTCCAGTGATACCAGTAAGCTCTCGTGTTAAGTGCACAATATACTATCTATTTTTTAAAGAAAAAAGTGGTAAATATTTTATTTTCTAACATTGCATTGGAAAAAAGTATAAAATAAATAAAAAAACACGAAAATTCTTTATATAGAGTATTGAAAAGGTACGAAATTTATTTTCTGGAATTATTTAATTGTAAAACTGAGAAGAAATGCGATCAAAATTTCCACAGTTGACTTACGATGGTTATTATGATATGCAATTGTTGGAAAATTAATCGTAACAACCATTAAGTTACAAGGTAGGCATTTAACGACGCAAGATATGAAAAAGATTTATTTTCTGTATTTTAGTTGCAATGTTGGCTATCAAGATAAAACATGTGTTCCGCATGTATGTTGTGTAAGTTGCATTGTGACACCTTAAAACGTCGAGATCTTTTCTCAATAGCCAAACAGGCGTATTTGCTCCCTGGCTTAAACTGATCTAATTAAAGCCAGCATTATGGCATCAAATATGAAGACGCCAAACGGAGTCAGAGTGCCAACAAAATCCTTCTTCTCACAATTCAACCTCATGAATCTCAAATACGGACCAAACATCACTGGAATCATTTTTCAAGCATCGAATTTTTTTAACACAAGTCATTTATTGTGGAGTATATTTAAGATATTGCGTTGCTATTTGATTCTTAATAGTCCTTGACCATTCAAACCCACCACACTGCAGAGTTTTGAAATGCTGTAGTTAAAAAATTCTTCCGTATTTGCTCTTAGATCCATACCTAATATTGATTAATCGAATCGTCTATTTACTTTCTCGTATTGGATGCATGCAGATAAACAACATTTCAATTGTTAAAAATAATACCTTTGATGAATTTACATGTTTTAAACCTCCCTGGTTCGTAAAGACTACTTTTGGAATTCTGTCTGACTGAAGACGATAACTAAAAAGCATACAGTGCTAGAGTGATGAAATTTTGAAAGCGATCATTACTCAAAAGACCAGATTTCTTTCTCTACGCTCGGTCTGTTCGATCTTGTTCACTTAAACTGGGTAAGCCAAAATCACGATACATAAGTCAAATGCACGATAATGAAGTTTCGCTGATGGTTTTATAACCCCATTAGTATAATATTTGGCAGATCAGATGTTTATCATTTCAAAGCGAGAAAGCTGTTTCGTTGTTAAAGAGTTAAGGAATTTTTAACATGATCGGGAATGTGAATGCATTATTTGAATCGTGCAACATAACATGCATAACATAATAAATGCTATAGGATTCAAATTTTCAACACACTTCAATGTGAAAACGTATCGGAGTGTTTTCCCCCTGTCTTCCTCGCTTAACACAACTAGTTACGGGACATGTAACTAACACAATAGGAAGAATTTCGTGGCTCATACTGCAGGGAAGAAAAGTGAGCTCTGATATTGGGCATCTTCCTTTCCATTCTAAAATTTGATGCAGATCACCAACAATTTTAGCGGCAAGGCCACAGACAATATATTTTTGTCTAAACCGTGGAGTTCTCGAGTTATCACATTCACATAAACCACAATATACAGAGCGACGAACCGTTGAGAAGGTTCACCAATATTTGATGCAGGCATACAATTCAAAAGAAAGAACTACGTACAAAGTTCCATTCCTCTAACTATTTGCATTTTTCAGTTATCGTGTTCACATGGACCGACGAATACATAGATTTCGTGCTGACAGACTTCGAGCTAACTTCCACATTATTCATTTTCATAGTATCACAATGTGTTATGAATTCAATAACGTAAATTTTCAATTAATTCCAATGAAAATTCATGGAGCATTACCTGTTTCAACAGCTCATGAACATATTTACTTTCCGCGAACGTGGTAAACATTATAAAAAAGTTACTTTGTTAATTTCCTACGCTCTAGAAAGAAGAGCGCTTCAAATGTTATTCATGGCCCAACAAAAAGTGATTGAAAATTGCAGGCTATTAGAGAGATCTATATGCCGTTTTGTTCCATGAAGATACCGGTATCTGTTTCAATTTCATGTTTTACACTGAAGTAATGTGTAAAAATATAACTGAAACTTTATACGGTTAAGAGGAAGCTGTTTAGTGCTATACTAGTAGCTCTGTGAAGACACCAAAAATTGAAAAAATCTAAGACCTGGTCTTCATCGAAATCTTTAAAGTTTTATCCAATGACATCATTCATTTTGAAGACAATATTGATAACAGGGACACCAGGCATCATAATTTATATCTCGTCTGCAATTAAATCTTAAACCAATCAATACACAATATTTCACACCTATGCTATGAAGAAATGTTACTTCCGTAATTGCAAAGCAAATACATTAACTTATTAATAAAGTTGAAAAAAATTTTACACTCAAGAATGAATAGTCTTCGATTTTCATAACATGAATCGTTTAAAAATATACTTTTAAGAAAAAAATATAAAAATATTAGATTAATTAATCACTATTAAAAGAATTACGATTAAATGTTTGCTTTCATCAATATTAACGTTATTACATTTAAAAGTTTGCTTTTGTTCACATTACCAAGATACAATTACATGTCTGCTTTTACAGTATTAACAAACTTACTTTTATTTGTTTGCTTTGAACAGAATGATCTAAAAGTCTCACCCTTACCGAAATTATTCAAATGTATTAATGATGCCAAAATCACCATTGCCTCACCAAAATATTTAAAATTTTAAAACGGCCACCATCTCGGAACGGAATCTTCTTCTTTCTAATCCTTCTGATCTGAATCAGATCAGATCAATGAGGTCGTTCGTCTTCATCACCTCCAACACGAAATCCGGTCGCTTAAGCAGATTATCATACACCAAGGCAACACAGTCAAGTAGATGTTGCGGAGTGGCCTCAATCATGTTGCACTTTGTGCAGATATTGGACTTCTTATCACCACGAGAGAATCTCAGGGTTTTTAAGTGACCGGAAGTTAAGCGAGCCAAAGCTGATTGGTCTTTCCTATCCCCCTTAAAATGCATAGTAGCACCGGGGCCTTCACTACGATACCATGAATGAGCTAGTAGATGCCTCCAGGAAATGTTAACAAAGACCTTTCTTCTTGAGTATAACTCAAGGTAGGTCAAGGGTTCGACATAGGCCTGAGGCATGGTAGTACCCTCTTTAGCAAGACTATCCGCAATATCATTATATTTTAAATTAATGTGTGATGGTATCCATTGCAGATGAAGAACACAAGAATTGCACATGGTCCTGAGTTTGTTAAACATATCCATTCCCCTCCAGTCACTAACATCTCTCCAATTATTAAGATATTGGACAACACTTCGGCTGAAATTGTAAATCGAATTGAAAACTACCTATGCATCGAAGCCTTTAAACGCTCATAAAGAATTAAAAATATTGACACCGTTGCACGTTCATTAAGAATTAAACTTTCATGTACGTCGTTTTTCATGACGTTCATGAAATCGAATACCGCCTTTCCTCGTGACTGCGTATAAAACAAAACTACATCCGATGAAATGCTGAACGCTCCACTTGAGACAGATACCTCTAAATGTCTCAAAAACATTGCTCTCCAGGGTTTCTTCCATTCCTTTTGGACCTAATAGGGAGTATATGAAGTTTCAGCCCTCAATGTCATCAGGAGAGTTGACCGGAAAAGCCCTAAAATTTGTAAAATGCTCTTAAAATGTAATATTTTAAGCAATTTTATATGGTAAAAATGTCTTAAAACTGGTTTAAGCATGGTACTAAAAACATGCTTACTAATATTTTGAGTATAAATAATAAGTTACACAATGCTTAGCATGTTTTAAAATATATATAAAACAGGTTAATATCTGTAAAATGTCCTTTAACAATAAAACATTTTTCATATTTACAAAAATATTATCATAACCTTAAGGAATAACTTTTTATTAAAAAATACAAATTGGTGTAGTTAACAGTGCACTAGTTAAAGGTAAAAGATAAAACTTGACCTCGAGTTTGGCGCAAGTTGCCTCAAATTGGAAGAAAGCAGCCTCTTCATTCGTGACCTTGCAAATGAAGACAAATATTATAAAAAGAAATTAACTGATGATAATGAACGGAAAACATCCGCTACTAAAAGAAAATGAAAATTTGAAAGTCAAGAATCAACTTTTGCTTATGTTGATTTTGGTTCCCAAATAAACAATAGAACTGCCTAAAAACCCATTTACAGGCCTAAAATAACTCAAATATCAGATTGATTAAAACTTTCACTGAATCAGCGAAAAGGTTTACTGGCTTCTTTAGCTAAAGAGGGTGGTTTTAATATTTTTGAGCTGAGTCTTAGTCGTGAAACTGAGAGAAGAATAAGCAACAAAGTTTGAACCAATATAACCCAAAACATAACGCCAAAAACTATATGTATAATTAAAATATATATAAATAATTATTCATTATAATTAATATTATAAAACTAATATATAATTTTTCGGAGCCAATAACGAATATTTCTGAAGTTTTTAACCACGTGATATGCACAAGACACTGAATGTTCCTACTAGATATGAAAAAAATTCTGAAAGATTCGTTATTGATTGCGAAAAGTTGAGTATTTTCTTCCTCTTTGAAATTTCAAAGAATTGAGATGGTTAGTGTTGGTTGTTAAAAGACAATTTATTTCCTTTCCCACTTTTTGACGTAAACTTACGTCCCTCCGTAGTGATCTAATGGGGTGTCAGGAAAGGAAAGAATTATGACGCTTTTCGTAGTAAAGGTAAACGCTTATAGCTCCGCAACCAAATAACATAGAGAGTTGGTTTTAGTTTCAATTAACACATAAAGGTAGACATTGAAGATTGCCAAAAGAATTTTAGACTTTGGAATTATGGTTTAGTCATAGTCGAGTTGCAAAGTTGGTGAAAATCACGAAGAATTTTCATGACGTTACAGCGACCGATGCGCGCGCACGCAGTGAAATCAAGTTTGCTCATCGATCAAGAGTTCGATGTAGATAAAGACGTACCGATCATTATGATGGGAGGCTGCAATATAGACGCGAAGAGAAACGAGAAGGCATTTGATTTTCTTAAACATCATTTTAATCTCAATATGGTTTCTGCAAACTATCCAAGTACATTAGGCAATTCGTTCATCGATCTCACGTTCACGCGAAATATTACTCAAGATTTATTGAATCATGTTTGCTATTTCTAGTACCATCGTCCGATTTTAGGTAAGACAAGTTACTAACTGAAATTGTATCAAATATTAATAACATGAATAAATATATTGGATTAAAAACAAAATTTTTTTTCGCGGAGAAAACCCCCCAAAATCACGAATCAGTCACATAAATTGAGAGTTACAAAGAGCTACTCCAGTCACATAATCTCAGAGTTACAAAGAACTATTCCAGTCAATAATCTCAGAGTTACAAAGAGCTACTCCAGTCACATAATCTCAGAGTCACATAGAGCTACTTTAGTCACAGAAAGTCACAGTTGAGTAAGGTAAGTAAGTTTACTTTCGCAGAGACAGCCTCCCATCGAATTTTTTTCTTTTTTTTGTAATTCACGCAAGTGACGAACCACTTGGCTTCTAGGTTAACTTTCCAGCGGGCGCGCGTAAGTGAGATATATACTAGAGAAGAAATTCGTTTAATATCTTCTTACGAGAGGATGCTACCAAAGAACGGTTTTCGCTATTCTTCCAGCTCCTTTCGACGAACTGTCAGTCATCGTTTGGAATTCGAGACGTTAATAAGACTGAGAATCTGCTATTTGAATTTCAGAGATACACGCGACCATTGCAACGAAAAGACTGTGAGAGTGACTTCTTGCCTTCAATATCTAAATTCAATTTTATTTTTACTTCCATATTATTTATACCCCCAAGAATTTCAAGAGCTCATCTAACTGAGAATTTTAGAGGTCCCCAAAATCAGCTATTGTAATAACGTGATCATCGAGAGACCAAGTATCTTCTTAAAAAGCTCTTTCCATCGGAGCCATAATATTTTTTTCAGAGATATTTCGAACAAAGATTAAATTAAATATACCCCATAGACTTCTCAAAATGCTTAATAGCAATGACTAAAACTCTTCTCCAAAAGTCAAGAGAAGAAATTGTTAGGTGGAAGTGAATTCTAGAGAGGTGATATGGATATGAGACAAAATTTTCTGATTGGATAAAATTAGAATGTTGGAAGCAACGGCAACGTGGTTGTGGTTTTGTTTGAAGCGCTTTGTGAGAAAAAATCACTTGCACCTCCACATCATAATTTGGAAAAGGGAATCCATAATTTAGAAGTTGACATAACCGAAAAAAGAAATTGGAATAATTTGGAAAAGAGAGAAAAATGCTCTCTGACTGCTTACAAAAGCAATGGAAAATAAAAGGAAAGAAACAGAGAATTTTTTTATCGAAATGTGAATGGTTGGAAAGTAATAACGTATTCTTACGCCCGTAGACTCATAAAATGGCTGTAATTTGGTTTTTATAACGAAGTTGCATGTTCCAGCATGCATAAGAATTTTAGCGTCTTCGTTTTATGGTGAAGCAACAAAACAAAATAAATAATAAAATTGTTGTACCATGCCCCGTTCATGTTCCTTCACGTAGACAATTCAGTATGTGCGGAACCCTAATTGATCGTTTTCGTTAATAAAAAATGCATTTTCAATAACCGCGCTTTATTCTCTAAGGTAATGAAAGATGTAGGGAATTTTTATGTATTATCACCGAATCATTCACATTCGTGAATTAATAATGTTTTAATACTTCTGCGAATTAGTTCAAAACTATCAAAGACATTCATTGCTTTATTAATCCTTCTTTAGTTAGTAATAACTTAATTAGTCATCATTAATCATTTCATTCAGTGGCGTAGCGACCGGGGGGGCAAGAAGGATATAGATGCCCCGGGCGCCCCTTTTAAGGGGCTCATTTGTACCATTTTTGAAAGCAAAACATAATGAGGGGGTTTGAAAATAATGCCATTCCTTTGGCGTCATTAACGCTTGCTATGCCACTGATGACAACTGGAAAAAAAAACATATTATTTTCCAGGCATCACGTATTCTCGTTACACCACTGGCCCATGGTTGCAAAACTTTCGTGCTCTTTTGTCACTTTTTAAAGTCAAATACTATGAGGGGCCGAAAAAGAGGCCATCTCCCGGGGGGCCGTTTACACAATCCTAGTCGCTTATGATGGCGAGGAGGGCAAAAAATCATATTATGCCCTGTGAGCCACTTACCCTAACTATGCCACTATTTTCATTCATCAATCACAGAAGAAATATCTCCCAATGCACTTTTCCCTGAAAAACAATTTAAATTCCTCCGCGCAGAAACGGCACCACTCTCAGATTCCTCCGCACAGAACCGGCATAATCCTATACTACTCACCTGTCCATTATTACAATATGAGGCACAAACCATCACTGCCCCACCATCTTGTCTACGTCGAAGAAAGCGCCAAAACTCATATGAATATGATGCCCAGCCGTCTGGCCAATGTAGATTCCACTTTCTTTCATCGCCGAATATCAATGAACGTCACTACTTCAGACTATTGATACCAGATTGAAAAAACGTTTACATTTCTTCATTCTTTCGCCTCAAACACCATTTCATTTCCCTTTTCATATTTATGTTATTAATTTTTAGAATAATAAGGATATTTTTCGGCCACCTTCTATTTTTAAAGCTAACATGTTAGTCAGAGTTTTGTTACGGTTGCTTTTTATTCTCGATCGAACACTTCTATTCGGAAAAGAAATACAAAATATCTCTTCTCTTCGAAAACGAGTGCAAGCGAATATGCACTTTGTTAAAGTGGAAGGACAGTTAAGACACATTCAAAGCAAAGAGAAAAAAGCAGTAAATTATATGCGCTTAAAACCTATTTAGAAAGTGGTATTTGATAAAGACTGATCTGTTAATACAATGCATATGTATTATAAAGTGTTTTTCAGGAATTAGTTCAAACATTTCCAATTAAAATGCATAACCATGTATTATGCATTATATTATATTAAGTGGGGTTTCCACTAAATTGGAATATGTATAGGATTAGAAGTGAGATATAATTATAAATTTAACGAATTTTCAATACTTTTAAGCAATATAGCTTAAATTACAAATGTTTGTTAATTTTGTTGAAATCGATTTAACTTTATTTAATAATTAAGAACAAAATTAACACAGAACAATTTCTGAGACCATCAGCAGAATATTTGCTATCGACCAATTTAGGAAATTATTTGTTCAGAAATTTCATTATCGTATTGTTTTCTTGGGCTTTTCTCTGATTAAATTTTATGCTTTTCTGATTTGTCCGTGGAGTAGCAGATTGATGGCAGTGGTAATAATATCTAATAGTGGCTTATAATATCTAACATCTTTCAAGTACTTACAGACTCCTTCATGAAGATACTACTCGGCATGATGAAAGAGATGAAAACCGGACAAGAAAAGATGAAAGCTGGATTGGAAAAGAAAATGGAAGATGGGCAGGAGGGAATGGAACAAGTTCAAGAAGAAATTAAAGATCTAATCCGAGCTCGCAAAGATCTGAAAGCACACGCAGAGAGTCAAGTAGAAGGAATCAAGGATCACGTTAACGGATGCATAGGAAGAATAGAAGAGGAAGTCCAAGGTGTGAAATTAAAGATTGAAGAAGTAGAAGGAGAGATTCATATGAAGATAGAGGAACTGAAAAGCGAAGTTCAAGAAAAGATGAGCGACCTAGAGAGAAGAATTAATGATCTTGAACTTAGACCAAACAATTTCCCGGCAAATCCAGAATTCATGCATTTCCGACCGAGAGTCAAACCCCTGACATTCGACATGCAAACTTCATGGATTGTTTTCAAGACTCAGTTCGACGTTGTGAACTCGACAGACGGATGGACAAATTTTGAGAAAACCAGTAAACTTGTGACCTCTCTCCGAGGATCAGCTGCAGAGGTTCTTCAAGGAATACCAGCTGATAAGTTGATGGATCTAACGACCATTGAAAATGCTCTAGAATCTCGATTTGGAGCCAGCCATCTCACGCAGTTTTACAGAACTGAACTGAAAACAAGGCGACAGAGGCCACGAGAAAGTCTGCAAGTATTGTCCGCCGATGTGGAGCGACTAATGAGCAAGTGCAGAGGGAGTAGGTGATTACCTCTAACCAGTAAAACAAACATACGGCTGTCTTGCTAGGCAAAGGCTGCCTTTTCTGAATAAAGTCCCTGAAGAAGGACTGGAAGTGTCCGCACTTAGTGTAAAGAAAAATTGGTCTCTACTTAGAAGGATCGATTTGTGGTATCCAGTGTTTGATATGGGTGGATACAGGTGAAAACGTCACTCTTTTAAGAACAGACTTGACACAAAAATTCAAGGAACAACTTATTTACACGGCTCCTAGCATTTCTTTTAAGATCGCTAGTGGTGAAGAAACAGAAATACATGGCAAACTGGATGCATCCTTTGAATGTGGATCAAGAAAATTTCATCACAGAATCTACGTAGCTGACATCACCGATCCCTGTATTTTCGGCCTGGAGCTTTTGTTTTCAGCCAGTGCACAACATTCAAAGTCATGCTCCGTATTGGCCAAAAAGAGACCTCTAATACCAGCAAGATCAGAATGTCTTAACCAGGTAGTTCCCGAAGTTTCTGGACAGTTCAAATATGCCGTAACGGACTTTCCTAGCCAAGTCTCTCCGGAAGATATCCTCGTGGCGGCCACACTCGTTGATTTGGAAAGGAAAGTCATCCCCGTTAGAGTTCTGAATCTGAAAAATAAACCCAAGATTCTGGACAAAGGAGCTGTTACTGCGACGTATGAACTAGTGATAGATATCGTTGTTCGTCCTCAAGAATTTTCTGGAGCACAACATCTCCTTTAACTTCGGGAAATCTTGAAGGACTTAATGAAGATCAGATAACAGAAGAAAAGAAATTACTTAAAGAATTTCAGAACTTGTTTTCAACCTGTAACGCTGATGTCGGCCACTGCAATATAACACAAAATAGAATTAATACAGGTGACCATTCACCAATCAAACAATATCCCAGACGTTTGTCTCTTACAGACGAAGCAGAGCGACTAGTTAAAGAAATTTTTGACAATGGAATAATCGAGAAATCGTCAGGCCCTTGGGCTTCGCCTATTCTTCTTGTTAAAAGGAAGGATGGGTCAACAAGAATCTGTGTTTACTACAGGAAATAGTACGAAATTACGAAAAAGGACAGTTATCCTCTACCACGAATAGACGACACCCTGGAAGCTTTGAACGGAAGCAAACAGTTCACGACACTGGATTTGAAAAATGGATACTGGCAAGTTGAGATCCGACCTGAAGATAGAGAAAAGACAGCCTTCACCACCGGACAAGGACTTTGGCAATTTAAGGTAATGCCTTTCGAACTTTGTAACGCTCCTGCAACGTTTGAAAAGAATAATGAAAACAATATTAAGTGAACTATCTTCTGAAGCCTGCTTAATGTATTTTAGAGGAGAAAATTAAAGTAACAGTCCATTGACATCGTACAGAGACAGTACACGATCTCCGAAGTTTCCTTGGACTGTGCACTTATTATCGTTATTTTGTAAAACATTTATCCACAATAGCAAGACCTCTACATCAATTAACTGAAGCTAAGCGGGTCTTTTACGATTAACATTTCATGATTGTCTAATTTCATAAAATTATCATCCCTTATTGCCGAAAAGCCACAGTAGATGTTAATTTTTGTTTTATATGGTAAGGTGGGGACAATGGATAGACGCGCATAACACTGGCAGCCTAATACTCTTTAAATACTTGCAAAGTTAATTTCCGAATTAACTTTACAAATACTTAATTAACGAAAGATATATCCAATATTGTATCAACAACACTAAATATACCTTCTCACTAAACATCGATCCGATTACCAGCCGCAATAGAGAAGTTGCCGAATTTGGAAAAGAGTTACCAATGAAAGGAAGAAATTTTGCTAGCTAAATATAAAACTCGAGATACTTACTCGATGCAAGCTAGTGTGTGTAATTTTAAAATTATAATAAAAATAATTAGATGACTTTAAAGATTACATTAACGAGCTTTAATTTCCATTGGGTTCCATTTTTTTAATACAGAAAAGTTGTAATGGAGTGTCCAGCTTCAACATTTCAAAAATTGATTTTAAGCAACTGAATACTAGGTCTTGGAAACTGGGTATCCAGTATCCTGCTTCCCCTGAATTTCGAAATAAATTTTGCACCTCTGTCTTCAAAAATTTATGTCTATCAACATACCCATCATATAACAGAACTTCGACTAGATAAAGAAAGTAGCTATTCAGGATATAACTATGATCATAACTGTAAGGTCTGATAAAACACTCCAAAATAAACAGCTTTCACTATACAATATAGGAGAGGAAAGCAGGCGG
The DNA here is from genome assembly GCA_013235015.1 of Araneus ventricosus. Taxonomy (NCBI): domain Eukaryota; kingdom Metazoa; phylum Arthropoda; class Arachnida; order Araneae; family Araneidae; genus Araneus; species Araneus ventricosus. The sequence goes on along the minus strand of BGPR01024996.1, from coordinate 10,780 downwards.
CGACTCGCTGTAAGACGCTTTCTATGGAGTGGCGTATAGCAGCATTCGTATTTGGGTGATCTGGTAAAATTTTACCGCTTCTACGACAGCGAGCGTCTCAGTATCAGACGTTCGAAATGCCAGAATTCCTCCAGAGTTTACGCTGTTCGGTCCCTCACCAATGTTATGTCTGTATTGCAGATTGTGGTAGGGTGCCTCGCCCGGCAATTGCATTCTTTTCGAAGAGGTCGATACAAATAGTTTGTGTTCAGAACCGGTTCAGCGCTTGAGGAATGTGGTCGGGTGCTTTTTTGCTCGCCACATATCTAAGTTAATCAGCGTTGCTTTTTGTTTTTATTATGTGAATGTTGCCTGGCCGTATTGGCCTTCTCAAGAGCTTTGATGTTACTTCAGTATTTGTGAGTTGAATCCTTTATTTTTCGAATTACTTGCTTTTTGCTAATTGCTGCATTAAGCCTAGAACTTGCATACGCCCCCGTTGCTAGGCAACGGTTTCATCACGTGACGCCTTTTGATTGTTTGCTTGCTGCATCATCTAGTCTTACTTGACTTATTGTTTTTTGCCTCCGTGGATTTCTCCTGCTGTTTTTCGGCAGTGGACCATTCTGGCAATTTTTGCTGAAATCACTAAAATTGTGGAATTTTTTGCATTTTCGGGCATCTTGTGGCCTCTTTATCCCATCCTGAAAATTGGGTGTGATTTGGACCGGCCGATCTCGAGAAACCTCATTTTTCGGAGAAAATTTCAGAAGTACCCACGGCACCTCCCAGCTTAAGTTTTGGTGTTGACTTCTGCTGTTGCCTGGCAACGGTTGAATTGCTTGCCATTGCTTGTTTGATTGGTTGTGGTGCTGCTTGACTGATTGCCTGTGCCGTTGTGGATTTCTCGGGCTCTTCTATCCGGATGGACCCTATGGTGTTTTCTCGTGGACTTACTGGAATTTTTTGAAACTTTTTGCATTTTCGGGCACTTTGTGATCCCTTTATTACCTACTGAAATTTCGGCGAGCTTTCGCCCTCCCGTTTTCGAGAGACGCTGTTTTTGACCAACAATTTCAGAAGCACCCACGGCACCATTTTGCTCAAGTCCTGATCTTGACCTCATTTTCGTCTAAATTTTTGCCTTGCTGTGGACTTCTGTTCTCTATATGGCTTTATCCTGTTGAATGGTTGTTTACTATATATTTTATTTGCCTGTAACCATGGATCCTCTGTGTCCCACTCGTTATGAGTAAAGGGAACAATTTTGTTGATAATTTGAGTAAAAGCCTATCACCAAGTTTTATTATGCCAAAGCCTGTAGATACGTCTACAATTGCTGATGCTGGAGCCAAGACCACTAAGGGTCCCGGGACTGGTTCTCAGTCGAGAGTCATTCCCAATATTGAAGACATTTTTAAGAAAGTTAACAATTTGAATTTAGATAAAGATTTAACTGAGTTTCTGGTTTCCAGTCTTCAAGATTTGTCCAAACTTTTCATTGCTAAAGCGAGAGACATCAGGGCCGCCGTCCGGGACGGTATTATTGAAAATTTTATGTTACCTATTGTTGATAAATTTGCTGGAAGGAAAACTTCCCTTATGGCTACAATCTTTGATTTGAAAGCTGAAAATGTTGATACCGACCTGGTCTTTTATCAAGCCAAGGTCCGGGAATGCGAGAACACTATTGAAGGCTTAAAGGCTAAACTACAACTTGTTAGTACAGACCTTAGTGATGCCAAAGATGAGTTGAAGAAGACGTCAAGTGCCCTGGTAGAAACTGCCAAGGAGGTACGTACCTTAATTGATCAACCAAGGCCTTCGTATACAGAAATGTTAAAGTCAAGCCCTGTTGCATTGTCTAACGCACCAGTGATATCCAAAGGAGATAATCATGCTGTTCTCCTCAGGCCAATGAAGCCCTCTACCTCGGAGGAAAATATAAAAGTCATTGAAAATGTTCTCACAGCACGTAATTCTGTAACAAGAATTTCTAGAATCGGTAAAGTCAGTCAGGGTGGTCTCATTATTGAGGCCCCCACTGAAGCCGATTTGCAAGCCCTCGAGGCGGAGATTGGCTGTTTACCTAATTTGGAAGAGCGCTTCACAGTTTCACGTCCTAAACGTCGTCGGCCCCAGATTATTATTCTAGGTGTCGATAATTCTATTGATAAGGACCGCCCACTTAAGGGCCTTCTCGCAAAAAACCACTTCTTAGCTGACTCCAAGAACCATGCCTTAATTGACATTATCTTTCCTATTAAAGCTCGCCGAAGCACCAATCGGGGCCGGGTTCTTTCCGAATTTTTAATTTTAAATAATTTCTCAATATGTAATCGTACGGATCTTGGACCTACTTTTAATTAATCAACGGGCCATGGTTTTCCTGACCTGTCCTTGATTTCAACCTCCCACCAACATTTATTGGATGCTTGGTGGATCGATAACAGTGATTCTCTCAGCGATCATAAGCTTATCTGTGTCCAGCTTGCGGGTGATTTTTCTTTTTCTCACGATTTTATTTTTAAAACGAAATTTTCATTAAACAAATTTTCTCATCGATACCGGAAAGGCTTGATCTTCCTAAAAAATTTATTTAAAACGGTTTCCTCAATTGAGGGTATCGACTTATTTTATAAAATTTTTATGGATCTAATGACCAAAGCTGCCTTTGGTACTTTCAAAAAGAAACCTCTAAGGTATAAGAAAATCTTTTCCTTTTGGAATGACACCTTGCGTGTAAAACGTAATCGTGTCACTGCCTTATATCGTAAATATAATAGCCTTAAGAAAAATGATGCACCTGGAGATTCAGTACTTGCCGCGGGCATTATTTATCGGAAAGAAAGATCTGAGTTGAAAAAGCTTATAAACACCACTAAAAGGAAAGCTTGGGAGATTTTCTGTTTGAATTACAATTCTAAGTTTGGTCATACCTTTAAAGTTGCTATAGTAAACTCAAAAGAAATTATAATTTGGACATTAAAATACCAAACAATAGAAATCCTTCAATTGCAGAAAAAGCTAAATGCATGTTAAATCACTTTTTTCCTTTTAAAGATTTATCCAATTTTAATAAACTTTCTTTTCCTTTTCAGTCTTTAAACTGCATTAATATTTTGGACTTAGAAGATTTGTTTACAGGATTAAAAGGTGGTAAGGCCCCCGGTTTGGACCGAATCGACTATAGAACGTGGGCCAAAGTTTTTGAGATGGACAAGTTTTTCTTTTGTAATTTTATTAATTTGTGTTTTAGATTTTCTTATTTTCCTTCTTGTTTAAAGAATGCGAAGGTCTTCTTCCTGCTTAAGCCAGGGAGAGACCATAGCATTATTTCGTCATATCGGCCAATTTGTCTTTTGCCCACTTTGGGCAAATTGATCGAGAGGCTATTTATTAATCAATTTAATTCTTTTATTATTAGGCATAATTTAATTCATCAATTTCAGTTTGGTTTTAGAGAGCTGTCGAACTGCGAGGTGGCTGTCAATTCTTTAATTAGTAAAATTAAGGCCTCTCGGAAGGGGAATCATGTCGCTCTGGTGTCTATTGACGTTAGGGCGGCATTTGATAGCCTCGACTGGGAGGTTCTTTTTCAATTATTTAAAAAATATGATTTTCCCTTTAATATTCAAAATTTTATTTTTTCTTATTTAAAAGATAGACAGGTTTCATATGTTATTGCTTTAGATTTTATTACTGTTGAGGTGTGCCAGGGCTGTCCCCAGGGTTCAGTCCTGGTCCCTCATATTTGGAATTTTTACTTTAATGAGATTTTATATTTGAGTAATGATCACAGTTACCTCCAGGCCTACGCGGATGATCTTGCCCTTCATGTGGTCACCGACTCCCGGAAAAAACTAGAAACTGAGGTATCCTCTTCTTTGGATAATCTTTCGGATAATTTAAAGGTTTTGAATCTTGAAGTGGCCTCTGAGAAGACACTTGTTGTTGTTTTCAGAGGCACACAAAATAAAAATAAGCAAAAGAAGGGATTGGCAACCTTCAAGAGAACCCCAATTTTTAAAATTAAGGGAAGGACTATCCGGACAGTCGACTCCCTTAAATACCTTGGAATTTACATAGATAATCAATTAAACTGGAACGAACCTATTTCTAATTTAAAAATTAAAATTTATAATTTAATTCAAAATTTTCACAGTGTATCAGGTCCTAACTGGGGTGCCGGTGTTTCTCTTTTGAAACACTGGTACCTTTCAGTTATTCAACCAGCATTATTATTTGGAGCGGCAGTCTGGGGTGGTTCCTTCACCAAACAACAGATTTTAAGTTTATTTTTAGTCCAAAGAGTTGCATTAATTAAAATTTCAAAATGTTACAGGACCTGCCCCACTAATGCACTTAATGTTTTTCTAGGGCTTCCTCCCCTCCATGTTGTTGCCCGTTCTCTTTTTATTAAGTTCCGAATTTGGAACGACAGATCTAATGAGTACGATTTCATTAATGTTGATCATTTAGACCATTTTATTAAGATATTAATTTAAATAAAAGAATTATTATTTTTCCACCTCTTAAAAATCCTGATTTTGATATTTACACGGACGGCTCGGGCATTGATGGTAATGTCGGAGCCGCCGTTTGCATCTTTAAAAATAATATTTTATCTCAATCATTTCAATTTAAATTGTCTAATTATAATTCAGTCTTCCAGGCCGAGTTGGCGCCGATTAATTTTGCTGTCGGCTGGGCCTTGGAGGGCGGTTTTAAAGTGAATATTTACACGGATTCCTCTATACAGTTTCTGAAAAAATCAGATGTTAAATCCGGTTTTATTAATGATATTAAATCTAATGTTTTTAGGGCTCTTGGGTTGGTCGGTTTGTCCTGGGTGAAGGCTCATGCTGGTATCCCAGGTAACGAACTGGCCGATCAATTTGCCAAATCAGCTATTACGGAAGGAAATTTCTTGGATATCCCTGCTCCCTATAGTTTTCTAAAGAAATATATTAAAAATATAATTCTAAGTGACTGGCAGCAACATTGGGGGGAATCTGACACTGGTGTCAGGGTCCGTGAATATGTTCCCTTTGTTGATTTTAATTTACTTACTCATAATCGTTATTTGTTATTTTTTATTTTCGGGCATGGACCTTTTCCTGCTTATCTTTTTCGTTTCAAAATTTTAAATAGTCCTAATTGCGTCTGCGATGGCCTGGGGGATCCGGACCACTTCGTGTTCGACTGCCCTCATACTAAGGATTTTCATTTAACTTGTCCATCTGGGATTTTTAAACCTGATTGCTTCTCTAGTGTTTTGAAGAATGTTGGTTCACTGAGGAGGCTTCAGGAAATTTGTGTGATTTCTAACCGTATTTGTAATGAGTTGAAGAGTTTTAATTGATTTCTGTTTTTTGTTTGTTTTGTTTCTCTGGTTGGTCTTGGTTTTGTTGTTTGTTTGCTTGTAAACATTTTTTTTCTATTGCTTGCTTGTTTGTTGTTTTATTTTACTGATTGTTTTTTATTAAATTGACTCTTGGTTGTTTTTGATGATTGGGCCTTGGGTACTTTTCCCGGTTTATTTAAATTTCTTTGTAATTTTTGCATTTTTGGGTATTTAATGGATCCATTGTTTTACTTTGGAATTTTGGTCTGCTTGGCCTGCCAGAATTTGAAGTACTCAGTTTTTGATTAATGATTTCAGAAGTACCCACGGTCCCATTTCATCTAATGTTATTTTATTGCACTTTTTTAATTGATTGTTTGTTTGCTTAAATATTTTGGATAGTTTGTTTGTTTTTTATAATAGTATTTGCTTATACGGTATTTTTGTTGCTTTTGGCGGTTGGGCCCTATAAGTATTTGTCTTGAATTGTAACTGTTTTAAAATTTTTGGGTTCTTAATAGTTGGGTTCTTCCTTTAGTATGTCTTAATATTTATTAATTTGTTATTTATTGACTATTGCCTTTTAGCTAATTGTTGCTTAAAGCTCTGATTTTGTTTAAGCTTCCGTTGCTTGGCAACGGCTTTATCATGTGCCGTCTTTTGATTGATTGTTTGCCACATCACCTAGTGTTACTTGATTGCTTGTTTTTTGCCTCTGTGGATTCCTCCTACTCTTTTTCGGCAGTGGACCATTTTGGTGATTTTTTATTGAATTTACTAAATTTGTAGAATTTTTTACATTTTCGGGCATCTCATGGTCCCCTTATTCTATCCTAAAAATTAGATGTGTTTTGGCCCACCGATCTCGAGAAACCCCATTTTTCGAGAAAAATTTCAGAAGTACCCACGGCACCACCCAGCTTAAGCTTTGGTGTTGAAATCTGCTGTTGCTTGGCAACGGTTGAATTGCTTGCCATTGCTTGATTGATTGGTTGTGGTGCTGTCTGACTGATTGCTTGAACTGCTGTTGATTTCTCGGGCTCTTTTTGCCGGATGGACCTTTTGGTATTTTTTCGTGGACACTGGAATTTCTTGAAATTTTTTGCATTTTTGGGCACTTTGTGACTCCTTATCACCTTCTGAAATTTTGGAGAGCTTTGGCCACCCGTTTTTGAGAAACGCTATTTTTGAACAATAATTTCAGAAGCACCCACGACACAATTTTATTTATTATTGACTTTTTGCACATTTAGACTGATTGGTTGCTTGTTTAATTTAACTTATTGTTTGTTTGTTCATGGTTTAATACTTTGCTGATTATTTTCTGTTAAAATGGTATCTTTCGGCCCTACCTAGTTACTTTAATGGTTTGCTTGTGTGTATTAGATTGCTATGTTTTATTTGATTGTTTGTTTTTTACTTTATTGATTGTTAACGTTACTGGAGCTTTCTTCGGTTGTTCTTGGTCTATTTATGTGGCTGTAATTCTTATGCCTTGGTTTTGTTTGTTTTTATATATATATATTTTTTTGGTATTATATTCAATTCTACGATTGTACTGGTGTGCTTGTTATCTTGCACGGGACTTTTGGGGTTTATAACCTCTGCCCCCTACCCACGGGGCGTTGTAAATATATTCTGTGTTATGTGTTTGTTTGGTTTCATGGTTGTTTGTTATATGCAGTAATTTTTGTTTTCCTGTAATAGTTGATTCACGGCTCTTGCCCCAATTGGGCTATGTAGTAAATCATGGTATCTTGTTTTAAATTTTTGTTATTGAATTGTAATTATTGTATTTTGTTGTATTTTAATTTTGTGTTATTAGATACTTCCTGTTTTTGTTTAACAATCTGCAATTTGGTAGTTTAGGCCGCCCATAAGGTTCTTTTACTGTTTATATGAAGGTTTTGATATCCATCGCAACTTTCTGTGTTGTTTATTATTGATACTTACTGTTGTTTGTCATTATGAATTTTATTTGTTATTTGTAATATTGTTAAATTAGTGTACAATTGATATGTATTTATTGACAAATGATGTATATTGATATATTTTGGAATTTTCTGTTATGGTTTAGTTGTGTTTGAGCCCTTCAATTATTGTACTTTGTATTTTTTCAAGATAACAAGCACACCAGTACAATCGTACAATTGAATATAATACCATATATTTATATATATATGTAACGTCGTTCCGTTAAGTGAAGTGTAGCGGTAGTTGAAGAAGATTGCAGTCGTTAAATGTCTAAAACATTTTATTCCATTTAGAAGATAAGCAAAATCAAATAAGTTATAGAGTACTCAATATTATATTAAGATTAAACGTTTAAAATATTAGGAGAATATTAAATCCATGGCCTGGAGTGGAGAATTACGCCGAAAAACGGCGTGACTGCTCAATACGTTACATGATTACGAAAAGAGGAAATTACGCAGACGCGGAGAGTTTTTAAAAGACCAAAAAGGGGAAAGTATCGAAGTTGAGGCTCTAGAAGCAGTGCGACTCTTGCGAGTCTAGTTAGAGTAGAAGTGTTTTGTCATAGGATTGAAGTAGAAATAATTCGTTCGTAATTAAAAAATATCTCTCGTTAAAAAGGATTTATTTTAAATATAGGAAAAATTTCTAAGTCATTACATATATATATAAACAAACAAAACCAAGGCATAAGCATTACAGCCACATAAATAGACCAAGAACAACCGAAGAAAGCTCCAGTAACGTTAACAATCAATAAAGTAAAAAAAAACAATCAAATAAAACATAGCAATCTAATACACACAACATTCCTTAGTTTAATAAATGCTGTCTTGGGGGCTGGGTGCCCGGGGTTCCTCTTCCGTGTTGGGCTGGTTCTCTCTCCCCGGCTGCCCTTGTGGTGTCTTACACCCAATAGGGTAGGCTGGCAGTCGTGGGTTGGGTAGATTGTAGTAGCTCGTTTTAGCATTCGTGGGAAGTTTCTTTGTCCTTCATTCTTCTTCTTTATTTTCTTCTCCATTTTCAGAAATAAGGCGTCAACTAGCGGCTCGCCGCTGGCTTTTGGATTATACGGTGAATATTGTTTGTTTTGACGAGGTCTTCTGGTGAGTCGATGGGCGTCTCGCAAACGAAGCTCATGCTTTTCAGTTTTGCCTAGAGAAAATAATCCAGACGAAACAGATCGGAAGATCTGGGAAGCCAAGCGAAGGCTCACCGCGACTAATACATCTTTTCGAAAAGGCAATGTGTTTGTGCGAAGAACGAACCCTTCATCACAAGTTGCCTGTGTAGGCGGATCTGGTACCTCCCCCATTAGCACAAGATATTGCACGATATCCTCACGATGTTATTCGATATTCTGAATACCGCACAATATCTCGAGGATATCGTAGCAATATTGTACAGCATCTTGTGCTAATAGGGTCCCTGCATGTTTCTCGCTCCTGGTAAGGTCTTTCCTCTTTTACGGCATTGCCTTTTGCACTTCATGTACATAAGGTGAATTTCTGCCTTTTCCACATTCGAATATTGCTGAATCTCTTCCAATAAACAGCAGTTGAATGACGGGTGCTGCTAAAGCGATGCTTTTATCCATTCCGTAGAAAGCACCCTCACGTGACTTGCATCTTCATTTCTGCCCCTACACTGTTTGGTAAAAGTTTGCTTTCGAGAGTGTTATTACCCCTTGGAGTTCTGACCATCAGTTTAGTGACATCCTGCACATCTAAATCCTCTGTTCAGTGAAATGAAAAACAAAATAGTAACAATCCAATAACTTTTACTGATACTTATACTAACTTAACAAATGTATCAGCCATAGATTTTTATTCATATTGAACATTGAAACTGACAATGAACAATTGAGCTCAAAACTCAATTAACGGACTTTTGTGGAAGAGAAGTGGAAATTACAAACAAGAGTTAGATAGAAAGCATCATTTTTGGGAAAATTAAGATTTCGTGGGATTGTAGATCTCAAGGGCTAATGATCCTTTTAAACGTAAGAAGTTTCGTGTAAACCTTATTTATATTATGTCAAAATCGGTTTAAAAATATATTAACAGCCTGTGCATTGGATATATTACATTCGCCATTTTGAACAAAATGGTTTTGAATACGCTAGTGAGCTAGGAAAACGAATATAAATACAGATTGTCCGAGTAAAACAATTTTTACTCAAAAAATTAATATTAAATATACTAAAAATTAAAAAGAAATGCGGTTTGCGCCAAAATAATAAAGAAGTCCCACAGTTGTTTTTCTAAAATCAGTATTCTGAGGTAGATGGCGCTTGTTACTTAGCAGCTGTAATTTGAAACGAAAATGGCGACCGCTTATAGAGAAAGCGCATTGTGTATTGTTGTTGTCAGAGAAAAAAACATCAAATAATCAACATCAATGCAAATCCATTTTCGCCTGAGGTAATATAGAAGTCCACCGAGTGTGGCTGCTGAAGTTTAAAGAGACATGGAATGTTAAAAAAATACATTGCGGGAAATGAAGCATACACTTGGCATTCTTCCTGCTAATAAATCCCAAGTCTAGTTAAATTGATTGCAATCGAAAAGAATGTTAGATTTCTACTTTCTTTTACCTTAGACAGCATTCATTTCTAGTTTTCCCAATTTCGTTACTAATGTTTAGAATAATAAAGATCTTTGTTGGACACCCTGTATAAAAAAGGAAAATATATTAAACTTGGTGCTGAATGAAGTATGATACACACACGATTTATTATTCAGATAAATATATCTAAATGAAGTTAATTCAATAAAACTGCCACTGGGCGTGAACTGTCCTTAAGTTCGTTTTCTAGCTTTTGGAAGATTTCATTTTTTGCAGAAAAATAGTTCACAAAAAATAGCACCAATCAGCTGAAAATGATTAAAAATTCAGTTGTAAGACGTGCATTAATATGACGCAATACGTCGTACGAGCGTAGGATGAGATTCATTTTTCTTTAAAACCCAGCGCAGACTTAACAGCGCATTCTGGATAAGTTAGCTAACAACTAACCAAAAGACTGTCCGTTTGCTAAATGGAATTATTTTTATCGGTTAAAAACATATTTAAAAAGTGGTATATGAAGAAGACGTATTTTCGTTACAATATTCTACAGGATGTAACTAATCTGATGCTCAGATTTTTAAGGTTTGATAGGCATTTCCAAAGCAAACAACTTTCATAACATATTATTGAGTCAGAAAGTAAGGAAACCGCGAGAGAGCGCCTGTGTAGTGAGAATGCGGAACAGTAGAGACAGATTATAACGGACAAAGAACCTTTATTATCGAAAATTTTACAACAAATGCTCCAAAGAGCGACCACTTGCACGAATGCATTGGGGACGGAGGGAATTGTGTACAAGTTGGAATCTTAGAGTATCTTACTCTATGGTTAGAATCTTACTCTATAGTTGGAATCTTAGAGTATCTTACTCTATGGTTGGAATCTTACTCTATGGTTGGAATCTTACTC
>BGPR01024995.1:0-22713 GCA_013235015.1 Araneus ventricosus | reverse complement strand
GAGTAAGATTCCAACCATAGAGTAAGATTCCAACCATAGAGTAAGATACTCTAAGATTCCAACTATAGAGTAAGATTCTAACCATAGAGTAAGATACTCTAAGATTCCAACTTGTACACAATTCCCTCCGTCCCCAATGCATTCGTGCAAGTGGTCGCTCTTTGGAGCATTTGTTGTAAAATTTTCGATAATAAAGGTTCTTTGTCCGTTATAATCTGTCTCTACTGTTCCGCATTCTCACTACACAGGCGCTCTCTCGCGGTTTCCTTACTTTCTGACTCAATAATATGTTATGAAAGTTGTTTGCTTTGGAAATGCCTATCAAACCTTAAAAATCTGAGCATCAGATTAGTTACATCCTGTAGAATATTGTAACGAAAATACGTCTTCTTCATATACCACTTTTTAAATATGTTTTTAACCGATAAAAATAATTCCATTTAGCAAACGGACAGTCTTTTGGTTAGTTGTTAGCTAACTTATCCAGAATGCGCTGTTAAGTCTGCGCTGGGTTTTAAAGAAAAATGAATCTCATCCTACGCTCGTACGACGTATTGCGTCATATTAATGCACGTCTTACAACTGAATTTTTAATCATTTTCAGCTGATTGGTGCTATTTTTTGTGAACTATTTTTCTGCAAAAAATGAAATCTTCCAAAAGCTAGAAAACGAACTTAAGGACAGTTCACGCCCAGTGGCAGTTTTATTGAATTAACTTCATTTAGATATATTTATCTGAATAATAAATCGTGTGTGTATCATACTTCATTCAGCACCAAGTTTAATATATTTTCCTTTTTTATACAGGGTGTCCAACAAAGATCTTTATTATTCTAAACATTAGTAACGAAATTGGGAAAACTAGAAATGAATGCTGTCTAAGGTAAAAGAAAGTAGAAATCTAACATTCTTTTCGATTGCAATCAATTTAACTAGACTTGGGATTTATTAGCAGGAAGAATGCCAAGTGTATGCTTCATTTCCCGCAATGTATTTTTTTAACATTCCATGTCTCTTTAAACTTCAGCAGCCACACTCGGTGGACTTCTATATTACCTCAGGCGAAAATGGATTTGCATTGATGTTGATTATTTGATGTTTTTTTCTCTGACAACAACAATACACAATGCGCTTTCTCTATAAGCGGTCGCCATTTTCGTTTCAAATTACAGCTGCTAAGTAACAAGCGCCATCTACCTCAGAATACTGATTTTAGAAAAACAACTGTGGGACTTCTTTATTATTTTGGCGCAAACCGCATTTCTTTTTAATTTTTAGTATATTTAATATTAATTTTTTGAGTAAAAATTGTTTTACTCGGACAATCTGTATTTATATTCGTTTTCCTAGCTCACTAGCGTATTCAAAACCATTTTGTTCAAAATGGCGAATGTAATATATCCAATGCACAGGCTGTTAATATATTTTTAAACCGATTTTGACATAATATAAATAAGGTTTACACGAAACTTCTTACGTTTAAAAGGATCATTAGCCCTTGAGATCTACAATCCCACGAAATCTTAATTTTCCCAAAAATGATGCTTTCTATCTAACTCTTGTTTGTAATTTCCACTTCTCTTCCACAAAAGTCCGTTAATTGAGTTTTGAGCTCAATTGTTCATTGTCAGTTTCAATGTTCAATATGAATAAAAATCTATGGCTGATACATTTGTTAAGTTAGTATAAGTATCAGTAAAAGTTATTGGATTGTTACTATTTTGTTTTTCATTTCACTGAACAGAGGATTTAGATGTGCAGGATGTCACTAAACTGATGGTCAGAACTCCAAGGGGTAATAACACTCTCGAAAGCAAACTTTTACCAAACAGTGTAGGGGCAGAAATGAAGATGCAAGTCACGTGAGGGTGCTTTCTACGGAATGGATAAAAGCATCGCTTTAGCAGCACCCGTCATTCAACTGCTGTTTATTGGAAGAGATTCAGCAATATTCGAATGTGGAAAAGGCAGAAATTCACCTTATGTACATGAAGTGCAAAAGGCAATGCCGTAAAAGAGGAAAGACCTTACCAGGAGCGAGAAACATGCAGGGACCCTATTAGCACAAGATGCTGTACAATATTGCTACGATATCCTCGAGATATTGTGCGGTATTCAGAATATCGAATAACATCGTGAGGATATCGTGCAATATCTTGTGCTAATGGGGGAGGTACCAGATCCGCCTACACAGGCAACTTGTGATGAAGGGTTCGTTCTTCGCACAAACACATTGCCTTTTCGAAAAGATGTATTAGTCGCGGTGAGCCTTCGCTTGGCTTCCCAGATCTTCCGATCTGTTTCGTCTGGATTATTTTCTCTAGGCAAAACTGAAAAGCATGAGCTTCGTTTGCGAGACGCCCATCGACTCACCAGAAGACCTCGTCAAAACAAACAATATTCACCGTATAATCCAAAAGCCAGCGGCGAGCCGCTAGTTGACGCCTTATTTCTGAAAATGGAGAAGAAAATAAAGAAGAAGAATGAAGGACAAAGAAACTTCCCACGAATGCTAAAACGAGCTACTACAATCTACCCAACCCACGACTGCCAGCCTACCCTATTGGGTGTAAGACACCACAAGGGCAGCCGGGGAGAGAGAACCAGCCCAACACGGAAGAGGAACCCCGGGCACCCAGCCCCCAAGACAGCATTTATTAAACTAAGGAATGTTGTGTGTATTAGATTGCTATGTTTTATTTGATTGTTTTTTTTTACTTTATTGATTGTTAACGTTACTGGAGCTTTCTTCGGTTGTTCTTGGTCTATTTATGTGGCTGTAATGCTTATGCCTTGGTTTTGTTTGTTTATATATATATGTAATGACTTAGAAATTTTTCCTATATTTAAAATAAATCCTTTTTAACGAGAGATATTTTTTAATTACGAACGAATTATTTCTACTTCAATCCTATGACAAAACACTTCTACTCTAACTAGACTCGCAAGAGTCGCACTGCTTCTAGAGCCTCAACTTCGATACTTTCCCCTTTTTGGTCTTTTAAAAACTCTCCGCGTCTGCGTAATTTCCTCTTTTCGTAATCATGTAACGTATTGAGCAGTCACGCCGTTTTTCGGCGTAATTCTCCACTCCAGGCCATGGATTTAATATTCTCCTAATATTTTAAACGTTTAATCTTAATATAATATTGAGTACTCTATAACTTATTTGATTTTGCTTATCTTCTAAATGGAATAAAATGTTTTAGACATTTAACGACTGCAATCTTCTTCAACTACCGCTACACTTCACTTAACGGAACGACGTTACATATATATATAAATATATGGTATTATATTCAATTGTACGATTGTACTGGTGTGCTTGTTATCTTGAAAAAATACAAAGTACAATAATTGAAGGGCTCAAACACAACTAAACCATAACAGAAAATTCCAAAATATATCAATATACATCATTTGTCAATAAATACATATCAATTGTACACTAATTTAACAATATTACAAATAACAAATAAAATTCATAATGACAAACAACAGTAAGTATCAATAATAAACAACACAGAAAGTTGCGATGGATATCAAAACCTTCATATAAACAGTAAAAGAACCTTATGGGCGGCCTAAACTACCAAATTGCAGATTGTTAAACAAAAACAGGAAGTATCTAATAACACAAAATTAAAATACAACAAAATACAATAATTACAATTCAATAACAAAAATTTAAAACAAGATACCATGATTTACTACATAGCCCAATTGGGGCAAGAGCCGTGAATCAACTATTACAGGAAAACAAAAATTACTGCATATAACAAACAACCATGAAACCAAACAAACACATAACACAGAATATATTTACAACGCCCCGTGGGTAGGGGGCAGAGGTTATAAACCCCAAAAGTCCCGTGCAAGATAACAAGCACACCAGTACAATCGTAGAATTGAATATAATACCAAAAAAATATATATATATAAAAACAAACAAAACCAAGGCATAAGAATTACAGCCACATAAATAGACCAAGAACAACCGAAGAAAGCTCCAGTAACGTTAACAATCAATAAAGTAAAAAACAAACAATCAAATAAAACATAGCAATCTAATACACACAAGCAAACCATTAAAGTAACTAGGTAGGGCCGAAAGATACCATTTTAACAGAAAATAATCAGCAAAGTATTAAACCATGAACAAACAAACAATAAGTTAAATTAAACAAGCAACCAATCAGTCTAAATGTGCAAAAAGTCAATAATAAATAAAATTGTGTCGTGGGTGCTTCTGAAATTATTGTTCAAAAATAGCGTTTCTCAAAAACGGGTGGCCAAAGCTCTCCAAAATTTCAGAAGGTGATAAGGAGTCACAAAGTGCCCAAAAATGCAAAAAATTTCAAGAAATTCCAGTGTCCACGAAAAAATACCAAAAGGTCCATCCGGCAAAAAGAGCCCGAGAAATCAACAGCAGTTCAAGCAATCAGTCAGACAGCACCACAACCAATCAATCAAGCAATGGCAAGCAATTCAACCGTTGCCAAGCAACAGCAGATTTCAACACCAAAGCTTAAGCTGGGTGGTGCCGTGGGTACTTCTGAAATTTTTCTCGAAAAATGGGGTTTCTCGAGATCGGTGGGCCAAAACACATCTAATTTTTAGGATAGAATAAGGGGACCATGAGATGCCCGAAAATGTAAAAAATTCTACAAATTTAGTAAATTCAATAAAAAATCACCAAAATGGTCCACTGCCGAAAAAGAGTAGGAGGAATCCACAGAGGCAAAAAACAAGCAATCAAGTAACACTAGGTGATGTGGCAAACAATCAATCAAAAGACGGCACATGATAAAGCCGTTGCCAAGCAACGGAAGCTTAAACAAAATCAGAGCTTTAAGCAACAATTAGCTAAAAGGCAATAGTCAATAAATAACAAATTAATAAATATTAAGACATACTAAAGGAAGAACCCAACTATTAAGAACCCAAAAATTTTAAAACAGTTACAATTCAAGACAAATACTTATAGGGCCCAACCGCCAAAAGCAACAAAAATACCGTATAAGCAAATACTATTATAAAAAACAAACAAACTATCCAAAATATTTAAGCAAACAAACAATCAATTAAAAAAGTGCAATAAAATAACATTAGATGAAATGGGACCGTGGGTACTTCTGAAATCATTAATCAAAAACTGAGTACTTCAAATTCTGGCAGGCCAAGCAGACCAAAATTCCAAAGTAAAACAATGGATCCATTAAATACCCAAAAATGCAAAAATTACAAAGAAATTTAAATAAACCGGGAAAAGTACCCAAGGCCCAATCATCAAAAACAACCAAGAGTCAATTTAATAAAAAACAATCAGTAAAATAAAACAACAAACAAGCAAGCAATAGAAAAAAAATGTTTACAAGCAAACAAACAACAAAACCAAGACCAACCAGAGAAACAAAACAAACAAAAAACAGAAATCAATTAAAACTCTTCAACTCATTACAAATACGGTTAGAAATCACACAAATTTCCTGAAGCCTCCTCAGTGAACCAACATTCTTCAAAACACTAGAGAAGCAATCAGGTTTAAAAATCCCAGATGGACAAGTTAAATGAAAATCCTTAGTATGAGGGCAGTCGAACACGAAGTGGTCCGGATCCCCCAGGCCATCGCAGACGCAATTAGGACTATTTAAAATTTTGAAACGAAAAAGATAAGCAGGAAAAGGTCCATGCCCGAAAATAAAAAATAACAAATAACGATTATGAGTAAGTAAATTAAAATCAACAAAGGGAACATATTCACGGACCCTGACACCAGTGTCAGATTCCCCCCAATGTTGCTGCCAGTCACTTAGAATTATATTTTTAATATATTTCTTTAGAAAACTATAGGGAGCAGGGATATCCAAGAAATTTCCTTCCGTAATAGCTGATTTGGCAAATTGATCGGCCAGTTCGTTACCTGGGATACCAGCATGAGCCTTCACCCAGGACAAACCGACCAACCCAAGAGCCCTAAAAACATTAGATTTAATATCATTAATAAAACCGGATTTAACATCTGATTTTTTCAGAAACTGTATAGAGGAATCCGTGTAAATATTCACTTTAAAACCGCCCTCCAAGGCCCAGCCGACAGCAAAATTAATCGGCGCCAACTCGGCCTGGAAGACTGAATTATAATTAGACAATTTAAATTGAAATGATTGAGATAAAATATTATTTTTAAAGATGCAAACGGCGGCTCCGACATTACCATCAATGCCCGAGCCGTCCGTGTAAATATCAAAATCAGGATTTTTAAGAGGTGGAAAAATAATAATTCTTTTATTTAAATTAATATCTTAATAAAATGGTCTAAATGATCAACATTAATGAAATCGTACTCATTAGATCTGTCGTTCCAAATTCGGAACTTAATAAAAAGAGAACGGGCAACAACATGGAGGGGAGGAAGCCCTAGAAAAACATTAAGTGCATTAGTGGGGCAGGTCCTGTAACATTTTGAAATTTTAATTAATGCAACTCTTTGGACTAAAAATAAACTTAAAATCTGTTGTTTGGTGAAGGAACCACCCCAGACTGCCGCTCCAAATAATAATGCTGGTTGAATAACTGAAAGGTACCAGTGTTTCAAAAGAGAAACACCGGCACCCCAGTTAGGACCTGATACACTGTGAAAATTTTGAATTAAATTATAAATTTTAATTTTTAAATTAGAAATAGGTTCGTTCCAGTTTAATTGATTATCTATGTAAATTCCAAGGTATTTAAGGGAGTCGACTGTCCGGATAGTCCTTCCCTTAATTTTAAAAATTGGGGTTCTCTTGAAGGTTGCCAATCCCTTCTTTTGCTTATTTTTATTTTGTGTGCCTCTGAAAACAACAACAAGTGTCTTCTCAGAGGCCACTTCAAGATTCAAAACCTTTAAATTATCCGAAAGATTATCCAAAGAAGAGGATACCTCAGTTTCTAGTTTTTTCCGGGAGTCGGTGACCACATGAAGGGCAAGATCATCCGCGTAGGCCTGGAGGTAACTGTGATCATTACTCAAATATAAAATCTCATTAAAGTAAAAATTCCAAATATGAGGGACCAGGACTGAACCCTGGGGACAGCCCTGGCACACCTCAACAGTAATAAAATCTAAAGCAATAACATATGAAACCTGTCTATCTTTTAAATAAGAAAAAATAAAATTTTGAATATTAAAGGGAAAATCATATTTTTTAAATAATTGAAAAAGAACCTCCCAGTCGAGGCTATCAAATGCCGCCCTAACGTCAATAGACACCAGAGCGACATGATTCCCCTTCCGAGAGGCCTTAATTTTACTAATTAAAGAATTGACAGCCACCTCGCAGTTCGACAGCTCTCTAAAACCAAACTGAAATTGATGAATTAAATTATGCCTAATAATAAAAGAATTAAATTGATTAATAAATAGCCTCTCGATCAATTTGCCCAAAGTGGGCAAAAGACAAATTGGCCGATATGACGAAATAATGCTATGGTCTCTCCCTGGCTTAAGCAGGAAGAAGACCTTCGCATTCTTTAAACAAGAAGGAAAATAAGAAAATCTAAAACACAAATTAATAAAATTACAAAAGAAAAACTTGTCCATCTCAAAAACTTTGGCCCACGTTCTATAGTCGATTCGGTCCAAACCGGGGGCCTTACCACCTTTTAATCCTGTAAACAAATCTTCTAAGTCCAAAATATTAATGCAGTTTAAAGACTGAAAAGGAAAAGAAAGTTTATTAAAATTGGATAAATCTTTAAAAGGAAAAAAGTGATTTAACATGCATTTAGCTTTTTCTGCAATTGAAGGATTTCTATTGTTTGGTATTTTAATGTCCAAATTATAATTTCTTTTGAGTTTACTATAGCAACTTTAAAGGTATGACCAAACTTAGAATTGTAATTCAAACAGAAAATCTCCCAAGCTTTCCTTTTAGTGGTGTTTATAAGCTTTTTCAACTCAGATCTTTCTTTCCGATAAATAATGCCCGCGGCAAGTACTGAATCTCCAGGTGCATCATTTTTCTTAAGGCTATTATATTTACGATATAAGGCAGTGACACGATTACGTTTTACACGCAAGGTGTCATTCCAAAAGGAAAAGATTTTCTTATACCTTAGAGGTTTCTTTTTGAAAGTACCAAAGGCAGCTTTGGTCATTAGATCCATAAAAATTTTATAAAATAAGTCGATACCCTCAATTGAGGAAACCGTTTTAAATAAATTTTTTAGGAAGATCAAGCCTTTCCGGTATCGATGAGAAAATTTGTTTAATGAAAATTTCGTTTTAAAAATAAAATCGTGAGAAAAAGAAAAATCACCCGCAAGCTGGACACAGATAAGCTTATGATCGCTGAGAGAATCACTGTTATCGATCCACCAAGCATCCAATAAATGTTGGTGGGAGGTTGAAATCAAGGACAGGTCAGGAAAACCATGGCCCGTTGATTAATTAAAAGTAGGTCCAAGATCCGTACGATTACATATTGAGAAATTATTTAAAATTAAAAATTCGGAAAGAACCCGGCCCCGATTGGTGCTTCGGCGAGCTTTAATAGGAAAGATAATGTCAATTAAGGCATGGTTCTTGGAGTCAGCTAAGAAGTGGTTTTTTGCGAGAAGGCCCTTAAGTGGGCGGTCCTTATCAATAGAATTATCGACACCTAGAATAATAATCTGGGGCCGACGACGTTTAGGACGTGAAACTGTGAAGCGCTCTTCCAAATTAGGTAAACAGCCAATCTCCGCCTCGAGGGCTTGCAAATCGGCTTCAGTGGGGGCCTCAATAATGAGACCACCCTGACTGACTTTACCGATTCTAGAAATTCTTGTTACAGAATTACGTGCTGTGAGAACATTTTCAATGACTTTTATATTTTCCTCCGAGGTAGAGGGCTTCATTGGCCTGAGGAGAACAGCATGATTATCTCCTTTGGATATCACTGGTGCGTTAGACAATGCAACAGGGCTTGACTTTAACATTTCTGTATACGAAGGCCTTGGTTGATCAATTAAGGTACGTACCTCCTTGGCAGTTTCTACCAGGGCACTTGACGTCTTCTTCAACTCATCTTTGGCATCACTAAGGTCTGTACTAACAAGTTGTAGTTTAGCCTTTAAGCCTTCAATAGTGTTCTCGCATTCCCGGACCTTGGCTTGATAAAAGACCAGGTCGGTATCAACATTTTCAGCTTTCAAATCAAAGATTGTAGCCATAAGGGAAGTTTTCCTTCCAGCAAATTTATCAACAATAGGTAACATAAAATTTTCAATAATACCGTCCCGGACGGCGGCCCTGATGTCTCTCGCTTTAGCAATGAAAAGTTTGGACAAATCTTGAAGACTGGAAACCAGAAACTCAGTTAAATCTTTATCTAAATTCAAATTGTTAACTTTCTTAAAAATGTCTTCAATATTGGGAATGACTCTCGACTGAGAACCAGTCCCGGGACCCTTAGTGGTCTTGGCTCCAGCATCAGCAATTGTAGACGTATCTACAGGCTTTGGCATAATAAAACTTGGTGATAGGCTTTTACTCAAATTATCAACAAAATTGTTCCCTTTACTCATAACGAGTGGGACACAGAGGATCCATGGTTACAGGCAAATAAAATATATAGTAAACAACCATTCAACAGGATAAAGCCATATAGAGAACAGAAGTCCACAGCAAGGCAAAAATTTAGACGAAAATGAGGTCAAGATCAGGACTTGAGCAAAATGGTGCCGTGGGTGCTTCTGAAATTGTTGGTCAAAAACAGCGTCTCTCGAAAACGGGAGGGCGAAAGCTCGCCGAAATTTCAGTAGGTAATAAAGGGATCACAAAGTGCCCGAAAATGCAAAAAGTTTCAAAAAATTCCAGTAAGTCCACGAGAAAACACCATAGGGTCCATCCGGATAGAAGAGCCCGAGAAATCCACAACGGCACAGGCAATCAGTCAAGCAGCACCACAACCAATCAAACAAGCAATGGCAAGCAATTCAACCGTTGCCAGGCAACAGCAGAAGTCAACACCAAAACTTAAGCTGGGAGGTGCCGTGGGTACTTCTGAAATTTTCTCCGAAAAATGAGGTTTCTCGAGATCGGCCGGTCCAAATCACACCCAATTTTCAGGATGGGATAAAGAGGCCACAAGATGCCCGAAAATGCAAAAAATTCCACAATTTTAGTGATTTCAGCAAAAATTGCCAGAATGGTCCACTGCCGAAAAACAGCAGGAGAAATCCACGGAGGCAAAAAACAATAAGTCAAGTAAGACTAGATGATGCAGCAAGCAAACAATCAAAAGGCGTCACGTGATGAAACCGTTGCCTAGCAACGGGGGCGTATGCAAGTTCTAGGCTTAATGCAGCAATTAGCAAAAAGCAAGTAATTCGAAAAATAAAGGATTCAACTCACAAATACTGAAGTAACATCAAAGCTCTTGAGAAGGCCAATACGGCCAGGCAACATTCACATAATAAAAACAAAAAGCAACGCTGATTAACTTAGATATGTGGCGAGCAAAAAAGCACCCGACCACATTCCTCAAGCGCTGAACCGGTTCTGAACACAAACTATTTGTATCGACCTCTTCGAAAAGAATGCAATTGCCGGGCGAGGCACCCTACCACAATCTGCAATACAGACATAACATTGGTGAGGGACCGAACAGCGTAAACTCTGGAGGAATTCTGGCATTTCGAACGTCTGATACTGAGACGCTCGCTGTCGTAGAAGCGGTAAAATTTTACCAGATCACCCAAATACGAATGCTGCTATACGCCACTCCATAGAAAGCGTCTTACAGCGAGTCGCCGCCTGCTTTCCTCTCCTATATTGTATAGTGAAAGCTGTTTATTTTGGAGTGTTTTATCAGACCTTACAGTTATGATCATAGTTATATCCTGAATAGCTACTTTCTTTATCTAGTCGAAGTTCTGTTATATGATGGGTATGTTGATAGACATAAATTTTTGAAGACAGAGGTGCAAAATTTATTTCGAAATTCAGGGGAAGCAGGATACTGGATACCCAGTTTCCAAGACCTAGTATTCAGTTGCTTAAAATCAATTTTTGAAATGTTGAAGCTGGACACTCCATTACAACTTTTCTGTATTAAAAAAATGGAACCCAATGGAAATTAAAGCTCGTTAATGTAATCTTTAAAGTCATCTAATTATTTTTATTATAATTTTAAAATTACACACACTAGCTTGCATCGAGTAAGTATCTCGAGTTTTATATTTAGCTAGCAAAATTTCTTCCTTTCATTGGTAACTCTTTTCCAAATTCGGCAACTTCTCTATTGCGGCTGGTAATCGGATCGATGTTTAGTGAGAAGGTATATTTAGTGTTGTTGATACAATATTGGATATATCTTTCGTTAATTAAGTATTTGTAAAGTTAATTCGGAAATTAACTTTGCAAGTATTTAAAGAGTATTAGGCTGCCAGTGTTATGCGCGTCTATCCATTGTCCCCACCTTACCATATAAAACAAAAATTAACATCTACTGTGGCTTTTCGGCAATAAGGGATGATAATTTTATGAAATTAGACAATCATGAAATGTTAATCGTAAAAGACCCGCTTAGCTTCAGTTAATTGATGTAGAGGTCTTGCTATTGTGGATAAATGTTTTACAAAATAACGATAATAAGTGCACAGTCCAAGGAAACTTCGGAGATCGTGTACTGTCTCTGTACGATGTCAATGGACTGTTACTTTAATTTTCTCCTCTAAAATACATTAAGCAGGCTTCAGAAGATAGTTCACTTAATATTGTTTTCATTATTCTTTTCAAACGTTGCAGGAGCGTTACAAAGTTCGAAAGGCATTACCTTAAATTGCCAAAGTCCTTGTCCGGTGGTGAAGGCTGTCTTTTCTCTATCTTCAGGTCGGATCTCAACTTGCCAGTATCCATTTTTCAAATCCAGTGTCGTGAACTGTTTGCTTCCGTTCAAAGCTTCCAGGGTGTCGTCTATTCGTGGTAGAGGATAACTGTCCTTTTTCGTAATTTCGTACTATTTCCTGTAGTAAACACAGATTCTTGTTGACCCATCCTTCCTTTTAACAAGAAGAATAGGCGAAGCCCAAGGGCCTGACGATTTCTCGATTATTCCATTGTCAAAAATTTCTTTAACTAGTCGCTCTGCTTCGTCTGTAAGAGACAAACGTCTGGGATATTGTTTGATTGGTGAATGGTCACCTGTATTAATTCTATTTTGTGTTATATTGCAGTGGCCGACATCAGCGTTACAGGTTGAAAACAAGTTCTGAAATTCTTTAAGTAATTTCTTTTCTTCTGTTATCTGATCTTCATTAAGTCCTTCAAGATTTCCCGAAGTTAAAGGAGATGTTGTGCTCCAGAAAATTCTTGAGGACGAACAACGATATCTATCACTAGTTCATACGTCGCAGTAACAGCTCCTTTGTCCAGAATCTTGGGTTTATTTTTCAGATTCAGAACTCTAACGGGGATGACTTTCCTTTCCAAATCAACGAGTGTGGCCGCCACGAGGATATCTTCCGGAGAGACTTGGCTAGGAAAGTCCGTTACGGCATATTTGAACTGTCCAGAAACTTCGGGAACTACCTGGTTAAGACATTCTGATCTTGCTGGTATTAGAGGTCTCTTTTTGGCCAATACGGAGCATGACTTTGAATGTTGTGCACTGGCTGAAAACAAAAGCTCCAGGCCGAAAATACAGGGATCGGTGATGTCAGCTACGTAGATTCTGTGATGAAATTTTCTTGATCCACATTCAAAGGATGCATCCAGTTTGCCATGTATTTCTGTTTCTTCACCACTAGCGATCTTAAAAGAAATGCTAGGAGCCGTGTAAATAAGTTGTTCCTTGAATTTTTGTGTCAAGTCTGTTCTTAAAAGAGTGACGTTTTCACCTGTATCCACCCATATCAAACACTGGATACCACAAATCGATCCTTCTAAGTAGAGACCAATTTTTCTTTACACTAAGTGCGGACACTTCCAGTCCTTCTTCAGGGACTTTATTCAGAAAAGGCAGCCTTTGCCTAGCAAGACAGCCGTATGTTTGTTTTACTGGTTAGAGGTAATCACCTACTCCCTCTGCACTTGCTCATTAGTCGCTCCACATCGGCGGACAATACTTGCAGACTTTCTCGTGGCCTCTGTCGCCTTGTTTTCAGTTCAGTTCTGTAAAACTGCGTGAGATGGCTGGCTCCAAATCGAGATTCTAGAGCATTTTCAATGGTCGTTAGATCCATCAACTTATCAGCTGGTATTCCTTGAAGAACCTCTGCAGCTGATCCTCGGAGAGAGGTCACAAGTTTACTGGTTTTCTCAAAATTTGTCCATCCGTCTGTCGAGTTCACAACGTCGAACTGAGTCTTGAAAACAATCCATGAAGTTTGCATGTCGAATGTCAGGGGTTTGACTCTCGGTCGGAAATGCATGAATTCTGGATTTGCCGGGAAATTGTTTGGTCTAAGTTCAAGATCATTAATTCTTCTCTCTAGGTCGCTCATCTTTTCTTGAACTTCGCTTTTCAGTTCCTCTATCTTCATATGAATCTCTCCTTCTACTTCTTCAATCTTTAATTTCACACCTTGGACTTCCTCTTCTATTCTTCCTATGCATCCGTTAACGTGATCCTTGATTCCTTCTACTTGACTCTCTGCGTGTGCTTTCAGATCTTTGCGAGCTCGGATTAGATCTTTAATTTCTTCTTGAACTTGTTCCATTCCCTCCTGCCCATCTTCCATTTTCTTTTCCAATCCAGCTTTCATCTTTTCTTGTCCGGTTTTCATCTCTTTCATCATGCCGAGTAGTATCTTCATGAAGGAGTCTGTAAGTACTTGAAAGATGTTAGATATTATAAGCCACTATTAGATATTATTACCACTGCCATCAATCTGCTACTCCACGGACAAATCAGAAAAGCATAAAATTTAATCAGAGAAAAGCCCAAGAAAACAATACGATAATGAAATTTCTGAACAAATAATTTCCTAAATTGGTCGATAGCAAATATTCTGCTGATGGTCTCAGAAATTGTTCTGTGTTAATTTTGTTCTTAATTATTAAATAAAGTTAAATCGATTTCAACAAAATTAACAAACATTTGTAATTTAAGCTATATTGCTTAAAAGTATTGAAAATTCGTTAAATTTATAATTATATCTCACTTCTAATCCTATACATATTCCAATTTAGTGGAAACCCCACTTAATATAATATAATGCATAATACATGGTTATGCATTTTAATTGGAAATGTTTGAACTAATTCCTGAAAAACACTTTATAATACATATGCATTGTATTAACAGATCAGTCTTTATCAAATACCACTTTCTAAATAGGTTTTAAGCGCATATAATTTACTGCTTTTTTCTCTTTGCTTTGAATGTGTCTTAACTGTCCTTCCACTTTAACAAAGTGCATATTCGCTTGCACTCGTTTTCGAAGAGAAGAGATATTTTGTATTTCTTTTCCGAATAGAAGTGTTCGATCGAGAATAAAAAGCAACCGTAACAAAACTCTGACTAACATGTTAGCTTTAAAAATAGAAGGTGGCCGAAAAATATCCTTATTATTCTAAAAATTAATAACATAAATATGAAAAGGGAAATGAAATGGTGTTTGAGGCGAAAGAATGAAGAAATGTAAACGTTTTTTCAATCTGGTATCAATAGTCTGAAGTAGTGACGTTCATTGATATTCGGCGATGAAAGAAAGTGGAATCTACATTGGCCAGACGGCTGGGCATCATATTCATATGAGTTTTGGCGCTTTCTTCGACGTAGACAAGATGGTGGGGCAGTGATGGTTTGTGCCTCATATTGTAATAATGGACAGGTGAGTAGTATAGGATTATGCCGGTTCTGTGCGGAGGAATCTGAGAGTGGTGCCGTTTCTGCGCGGAGGAATTTAAATTGTTTTTCAGGGAAAAGTGCATTGGGAGATATTTCTTCTGTGATTGATGAATGAAAATAGTGGCATAGTTAGGGTAAGTGGCTCACAGGGCATAATATGATTTTTTGCCCTCCTCGCCATCATAAGCGACTAGGATTGTGTAAACGGCCCCCCGGGAGATGGCCTCTTTTTCGGCCCCTCATAGTATTTGACTTTAAAAAGTGACAAAAGAGCACGAAAGTTTTGCAACCATGGGCCAGTGGTGTAACGAGAATACGTGATGCCTGGAAAATAATATGTTTTTTTTTCCAGTTGTCATCAGTGGCATAGCAAGCGTTAATGACGCCAAAGGAATGGCATTATTTTCAAACCCCCTCATTATGTTTTGCTTTCAAAAATGGTACAAATGAGCCCCTTAAAAGGGGCGCCCGGGGCATCTATATCCTTCTTGCCCCCCCGGTCGCTACGCCACTGAATGAAATGATTAATGATGACTAATTAAGTTATTACTAACTAAAGAAGGATTAATAAAGCAATGAATGTCTTTGATAGTTTTGAACTAATTCGCAGAAGTATTAAAACATTATTAATTCACGAATGTGAATGATTCGGTGATAATACATAAAAATTCCCTACATCTTTCATTACCTTAGAGAATAAAGCGCGGTTATTGAAAATGCATTTTTTATTAACGAAAACGATCAATTAGGGTTCCGCACATACTGAATTGTCTACGTGAAGGAACATGAACGGGGCATGGTACAACAATTTTATTATTTATTTTGTTTTGTTGCTTCACCATAAAACGAAGACGCTAAAATTCTTATGCATGCTGGAACATGCAACTTCGTTATAAAAACCAAATTACAGCCATTTTATGAGTCTACGGGCGTAAGAATACGTTATTACTTTCCAACCATTCACATTTCGATAAAAAAATTCTCTGTTTCTTTCCTTTTATTTTCCATTGCTTTTGTAAGCAGTCAGAGAGCATTTTTCTCTCTTTTCCAAATTATTCCAATTTCTTTTTTCGGTTATGTCAACTTCTAAATTATGGATTCCCTTTTCCAAATTATGATGTGGAGGTGCAAGTGATTTTTTCTCACAAAGCGCTTCAAACAAAACCACAACCACGTTGCCGTTGCTTCCAACATTCTAATTTTATCCAATCAGAAAATTTTGTCTCATATCCATATCACCTCTCTAGAATTCACTTCCACCTAACAATTTCTTCTCTTGACTTTTGGAGAAGAGTTTTAGTCATTGCTATTAAGCATTTTGAGAAGTCTATGGGGTATATTTAATTTAATCTTTGTTCGAAATATCTCTGAAAAAAATATTATGGCTCCGATGGAAAGAGCTTTTTAAGAAGATACTTGGTCTCTCGATGATCACGTTATTACAATAGCTGATTTTGGGGACCTCTAAAATTCTCAGTTAGATGAGCTCTTGAAATTCTTGGGGGTATAAATAATATGGAAGTAAAAATAAAATTGAATTTAGATATTGAAGGCAAGAAGTCACTCTCACAGTCTTTTCGTTGCAATGGTCGCGTGTATCTCTGAAATTCAAATAGCAGATTCTCAGTCTTATTAACGTCTCGAATTCCAAACGATGACTGACAGTTCGTCGAAAGGAGCTGGAAGAATAGCGAAAACCGTTCTTTGGTAGCATCCTCTCGTAAGAAGATATTAAACGAATTTCTTCTCTAGTATATATCTCACTTACGCGCGCCCGCTGGAAAGTTAACCTAGAAGCCAAGTGGTTCGTCACTTGCGTGAATTACAAAAAAAAGAAAAAAATTCGATGGGAGGCTGTCTCTGCGAAAGTAAACTTACTTACCTTACTCAACTGTGACTTTCTGTGACTAAAGTAGCTCTATGTGACTCTGAGATTATGTGACTGGAGTAGCTCTTTGTAACTCTGAGATTATTGACTGGAATAGTTCTTTGTAACTCTGAGATTATGTGACTGGAGTAGCTCTTTGTAACTCTCAATTTATGTGACTGATTCGTGATTTTGGGGGGTTTTCTCCGCGAAAAAAAATTTTGTTTTTAATCCAATATATTTATTCATGTTATTAATATTTGATACAATTTCAGTTAGTAACTTGTCTTACCTAAAATCGGACGATGGTACTAGAAATAGCAAACATGATTCAATAAATCTTGAGTAATATTTCGCGTGAACGTGAGATCGATGAACGAATTGCCTAATGTACTTGGATAGTTTGCAGAAACCATATTGAGATTAAAATGATGTTTAAGAAAATCAAATGCCTTCTCGTTTCTCTTCGCGTCTATATTGCAGCCTCCCATCATAATGATCGGTACGTCTTTATCTACATCGAACTCTTGATCGATGAGCAAACTTGATTTCACTGCGTGCGCGCGCATCGGTCGCTGTAACGTCATGAAAATTCTTCGTGATTTTCACCAACTTTGCAACTCGACTATGACTAAACCATAATTCCAAAGTCTAAAATTCTTTTGGCAATCTTCAATGTCTACCTTTATGTGTTAATTGAAACTAAAACCAACTCTCTATGTTATTTGGTTGCGGAGCTATAAGCGTTTACCTTTACTACGAAAAGCGTCATAATTCTTTCCTTTCCTGACACCCCATTAGATCACTACGGAGGGACGTAAGTTTACGTCAAAAAGTGGGAAAGGAAATAAATTGTCTTTTAACAACCAACACTAACCATCTCAATTCTTTGAAATTTCAAAGAGGAAGAAAATACTCAACTTTTCGCAATCAATAACGAATCTTTCAGAATTTTTTTCATATCTAGTAGGAACATTCAGTGTCTTGTGCATATCACGTGGTTAAAAACTTCAGAAATATTCGTTATTGGCTCCGAAAAATTATATATTAGTTTTATAATATTAATTATAATGAATAATTATTTATATATATTTTAATTATACATATAGTTTTTGGCGTTATGTTTTGGGTTATATTGGTTCAAACTTTGTTGCTTATTCTTCTCTCAGTTTCACGACTAAGACTCAGCTCAAAAATATTAAAACCACCCTCTTTAGCTAAAGAAGCCAGTAAACCTTTTCGCTGATTCAGTGAAAGTTTTAATCAATCTGATATTTGAGTTATTTTAGGCCTGTAAATGGGTTTTTAGGCAGTTCTATTGTTTATTTGGGAACCAAAATCAACATAAGCAAAAGTTGATTCTTGACTTTCAAATTTTCATTTTCTTTTAGTAGCGGATGTTTTCCGTTCATTATCATCAGTTAATTTCTTTTTATAATATTTGTCTTCATTTGCAAGGTCACGAATGAAGAGGCTGCTTTCTTCCAATTTGAGGCAACTTGCGCCAAACTCGAGGTCAAGTTTTATCTTTTACCTTTAACTAGTGCACTGTTAACTACACCAATTTGTATTTTTTAATAAAAAGTTATTCCTTAAGGTTATGATAATATTTTTGTAAATATGAAAAATGTTTTATTGTTAAAGGACATTTTACAGATATTAACCTGTTTTATATATATTTTAAAACATGCTAAGCATTGTGTAACTTATTATTTATACTCAAAATATTAGTAAGCATGTTTTTAGTACCATGCTTAAACCAGTTTTAAGACATTTTTACCATATAAAATTGCTTAAAATATTACATTTTAAGAGCATTTTACAAATTTTAGGGCTTTTCCGGTCAACTCTCCTGATGACATTGAGGGCTGAAACTTCATATACTCCCTATTAGGTCCAAAAGGAATGGAAGAAACCCTGGAGAGCAATGTTTTTGAGACATTTAGAGGTATCTGTCTCAAGTGGAGCGTTCAGCATTTCATCGGATGTAGTTTTGTTTTATACGCAGTCACGAGGAAAGGCGGTATTCGATTTCATGAACGTCATGAAAAACGACGTACATGAAAGTTTAATTCTTAATGAACGTGCAACGGTGTCAATATTTTTAATTCTTTATGAGCGTTTAAAGGCTTCGATGCATAGGTAGTTTTCAATTCGATTTACAATTTCAGCCGAAGTGTTGTCCAATATCTTAATAATTGGAGAGATGTTAGTGACTGGAGGGGAATGGATATGTTTAACAAACTCAGGACCATGTGCAATTCTTGTGTTCTTCATCTGCAATGGATACCATCACACATTAATTTAAAATATAATGATATTGCGGATAGTCTTGCTAAAGAGGGTACTACCATGCCTCAGGCCTATGTCGAACCCTTGACCTACCTTGAGTTATACTCAAGAAGAAAGGTCTTTGTTAACATTTCCTGGAGGCATCTACTAGCTCATTCATGGTATCGTAGTGAAGGCCCCGGTGCTACTATGCATTTTAAGGGGGATAGGAAAGACCAATCAGCTTTGGCTCGCTTAACTTCCGGTCACTTAAAAACCCTGAGATTCTCTCGTGGTGATAAGAAGTCCAATATCTGCACAAAGTGCAACATGATTGAGGCCACTCCGCAACATCTACTTGACTGTGTTGCCTTGGTGTATGATAATCTGCTTAAGCGACCGGATTTCGTGTTGGAGGTGATGAAGACGAACGACCTCATTGATCTGATCTGATTCAGATCAGAAGGATTAGAAAGAAGAAGATTCCGTTCCGAGATGGTGGCCGTTTTAAAATTTTAAATATTTTGGTGAGGCAATGGTGATTTTGGCATCATTAATACATTTGAATAATTTCGGTAAGGGTGAGACTTTTAGATCATTCTGTTCAAAGCAAACAAATAAAAGTAAGTTTGTTAATACTGTAAAAGCAGACATGTAATTGTATCTTGGTAATGTGAACAAAAGCAAACTTTTAAATGTAATAACGTTAATATTGATGAAAGCAAACATTTAATCGTAATTCTTTTAATAGTGATTAATTAATCTAATATTTTTATATTTTTTTCTTAAAAGTATATTTTTAAACGATTCATGTTATGAAAATCGAAGACTATTCATTCTTGAGTGTAAAATTTTTTTCAACTTTATTAATAAGTTAATGTATTTGCTTTGCAATTACGGAAGTAACATTTCTTCATAGCATAGGTGTGAAATATTGTGTATTGATTGGTTTAAGATTTAATTGCAGACGAGATATAAATTATGATGCCTGGTGTCCCTGTTATCAATATTGTCTTCAAAATGAATGATGTCATTGGATAAAACTTTAAAGATTTCGATGAAGACCAGGTCTTAGATTTTTTCAATTTTTGGTGTCTTCACAGAGCTACTAGTATAGCACTAAACAGCTTCCTCTTAACCGTATAAAGTTTCAGTTATATTTTTACACATTACTTCAGTGTAAAACATGAAATTGAAACAGATACCGGTATCTTCATGGAACAAAACGGCATATAGATCTCTCTAATAGCCTGCAATTTTCAATCACTTTTTGTTGGGCCATGAATAACATTTGAAGCGCTCTTCTTTCTAGAGCGTAGGAAATTAACAAAGTAACTTTTTTATAATGTTTACCACGTTCGCGGAAAGTAAATATGTTCATGAGCTGTTGAAACAGGTAATGCTCCATGAATTTTCATTGGAATTAATTGAAAATTTACGTTATTGAATTCATAACACATTGTGATACTATGAAAATGAATAATGTGGAAGTTAGCTCGAAGTCTGTCAGCACGAAATCTATGTATTCGTCGGTCCATGTGAACACGATAACTGAAAAATGCAAATAGTTAGAGGAATGGAACTTTGTACGTAGTTCTTTCTTTTGAATTGTATGCCTGCATCAAATATTGGTGAACCTTCTCAACGGTTCGTCGCTCTGTATATTGTGGTTTATGTGAATGTGATAACTCGAGAACTCCACGGTTTAGACAAAAATATATTGTCTGTGGCCTTGCCGCTAAAATTGTTGGTGATCTGCATCAAATTTTAGAATGGAAAGGAAGATGCCCAATATCAGAGCTCACTTTTCTTCCCTGCAGTATGAGCCACGAAATTCTTCCTATTGTGTTAGTTACATGTCCCGTAACTAGTTGTGTTAAGCGAGGAAGACAGGGGGAAAACACTCCGATACGTTTTCACATTGAAGTGTGTTGAAAATTTGAATCCTATAGCATTTATTATGTTATGCATGTTATGTTGCACGATTCAAATAATGCATTCACATTCCCGATCATGTTAAAAATTCCTTAACTCTTTAACAACGAAACAGCTTTCTCGCTTTGAAATGATAAACATCTGATCTGCCAAATATTATACTAATGGGGTTATAAAACCATCAGCGAAACTTCATTATCGTGCATTTGACTTATGTATCGTGATTTTGGCTTACCCAGTTTAAGTGAACAAGATCGAACAGACCGAGCGTAGAGAAAGAAATCTGGTCTTTTGAGTAATGATCGCTTTCAAAATTTCATCACTCTAGCACTGTATGCTTTTTAGTTATCGTCTTCAGTCAGACAGAATTCCAAAAGTAGTCTTTACGAACCAGGGAGGTTTAAAACATGTAAATTCATCAAAGGTATTATTTTTAACAATTGAAATGTTGTTTATCTGCATGCATCCAATACGAGAAAGTAAATAGACGATTCGATTAATCAATATTAGGTATGGATCTAAGAGCAAATACGGAAGAATTTTTTAACTACAGCATTTCAAAACTCTGCAGTGTGGTGGGTTTGAATGGTCAAGGACTATTAAGAATCAAATAGCAACGCAATATCTTAAATATACTCCACAATAAATGACTTGTGTTAAAAAAATTCGATGCTTGAAAAATGATTCCAGTGATGTTTGGTCCGTATTTGAGATTCATGAGGTTGAATTGTGAGAAGAAGGATTTTGTTGGCACTCTGACTCCGTTTGGCGTCTTCATATTTGATGCCATAATGCTGGCTTTAATTAGATCAGTTTAAGCCAGGGAGCAAATACGCCTGTTTGGCTATTGAGAAAAGATCTCGACGTTTTAAGGTGTCACAATGCAACTTACACAACATACATGCGGAACACATGTTTTATCTTGATAGCCAACATTGCAACTAAAATACAGAAAATAAATCTTTTTCATATCTTGCGTCGTTAAATGCCTACCTTGTAACTTAATGGTTGTTACGATTAATTTTCCAACAATTGCATATCATAATAACCATCGTAAGTCAACTGTGGAAATTTTGATCGCATTTCTTCTCAGTTTTACAATTAAATAATTCCAGAAAATAAATTTCGTACCTTTTCAATACTCTATATAAAGAATTTTCGTGTTTTTTTATTTATTTTATACTTTTTTCCAATGCAATGTTAGAAAATAAAATATTTACCACTTTTTTCTTTAAAAAATAGATAGTATATTGTGCACTTAACACGAGAGCTTACTGGTATCACTGGAGACATTTTAAACTCAAGCGATGTAGGTTCATTTCGTCATTGAGCGCCTATAAATGAGCAGAAAACTCTGCTATCTGACGATTAGTAATCGATGTCGCTTCCTTATAATTAGAAATGTATATGCAAATTTCTTGCTCATAGCAAGCGAAATCCGTTGATCAGGTCTTTCCAACTTATTGCACCTTAAGTTAGGAATTTCTTAGTGTGATGACATGGTAGTTTCCTTCGCTTTTCTTCATTCAAGATTTTCAGAATTTGACCCTATATGTTGTGAAGTTTCATCATCCATTCCATCTACGTCACTTTCATCTTTTTCTCCTATCCCTTCTCATTCCCCATATACGCTTTTGATCATTTTGTCATCATCAAAAATAAGTGAATTGTTAATAGAACTGTCTGCATCTAATTAACACTGGATCTCTTTTTCACAAACATGAGCCTTCTCCGAATGGGTAACTGAATCTTTTTTTTACTAAATGAGCCTTTTCCGAATGGGTAACTAAATCTATGAACACTGGATCTCTTTTTCA